>GL380488.1:0-26414 GCA_000143925.2 Caenorhabditis brenneri
TTATATTCAAAAAGTGCTGAAAACTGGAAAAAACTGTAAAAAATAAATATTTTTCTAGAAAATTCTGATGGACGTGGCCGAACTTTCAACCCGGCGGGAATTCAAAAAAGTTCGGCCACCCCATCCCACTTCTGAAAATAAGCGATTTTCTTCGCTATTTTTCAGGGGTTTGAGAATTTTTTCGAGTTCTCTCAATATCACACAGCACTATATGAGCACACACTCTACATTTTAAAACAGTTTAAAAAATTCCCGTAATCCTCCTTTAAATCGAGGTATATTGTCTTAAAAATATATTTTTCAAAAATCAGTTTCAGAATTGTACATGAATACTGTGTCTCATATAGCGTCAGCGTTAATAATTTTTTTTCCAATTTCTTTTTTCAAATTTCGTGTGAAACAGTTAAAAAATATGCTGAAATGAGATGTTTATGTTTTTTTTTTTTGAAAAAATTTTTGAAACAGGAAAAAATTATTTATTTTTCACTGTTTCATAAGAAAAAGGGGATATAACAAATCTTTAAAATTGGTAATGTTAGCGCTTAAATCGTTTCCCAAATTTCTATGTACTAAAGTAAATTCGACAATCAGATATTTTTTTCAGGAAAAATTTGAAACAGTAAAACTTTGTATTTCCAAAAGTTATTTGTTCACAGCAAGTTCTAGATTCTGATCACTTTAAGGTTTCATGTATTCAAGGGATTTTGTTTTGAAACTGTGAATTTCGGAAATTTTCCCTTGATGGGTATTCCAGTTTGGGTCTTCAGCCTGGTCCTGAAAATTTGGTAATGATACTTTTTGAGGAAACATGATCCCAACTTCCAACTATCATGAAATTTCTATTAAAAAAATAGGAAACATATGTTTTTATATACTGTTTCAAATTTTTTCAAAGTCATTTCTATTTTATTCCTAGTTACTCATTTTCCATCTTTTTTTTTCCCAAAAAAAATTTTTTTTCCTCGATATGTACGCAATTTTTTACAAGCTGGGAATTATTTTTGTGTTCTACGATCCCTGTGACTTCAATTTTTTTTCGAAAAATAATTAGTTCCTGTTTCAAAATTTCAAAAGTGTTCCTTTTTTTAGAAGCTTGTAGTTCCCATAACGCTAATTCTTGATTGGCTTCAATATTCACTGTTTCATGAAAAAAACATCAACTTTTCTAATTACTTCATTGAGATTACAAGTTTGCTGAAAGGTTTTTTTTTGCTTCTTCATGAAAATTTCTGAAATCATGGAACGAGTAATGAAATCAACGAGGTTATCATGGTCATGATTTTTTTTTCTGTTTCAAAAATTTTTCTCAAAAAATTTTTCATTCTTGTTATTCAATTTGACTGTCAACTAGAAATTTATTCTGAGCAATCCTAATTCTCCTTAAAGTAGTTCAAAATAGTAAATTTGTTACGGTTCCAAAAATTCTCGAAACCTCATGTTAATTTTTGAGAAAAAATAGTTTTTTTCGTCGACCATGTTTGCGTTTTTCTTCTGAAGTTCTATTATTTGTTTGAAATCCGATTTCACTAATTTTTTATTTTTTGGAACGGAAAATCAAGTCGATATGTTTTCTTCATTGAAGATTTCTCAACTACTTCAAACCCTTTTTTCTCGAGGAACAGAAATTTTTTTACGGTTTCAGAATTTACCCTGTTTTTGTAAGGTTAGATTTTAGATAGTAACAACGGAGTCTAATCACGACAAATTGTATTTTAAAAATATTTTTTTTAACATCAGTTTCAGAATAGTACACGTATGGCTCCAATAGCGTTAATAATTTTTGCTCCATTTTTTATTCTCAATTTTTGGGTGAAACAGTTGAAAAATATGGTGAATGAGAGAGTCAAACTGTTGAAATTATCGCTTATCAATCTTTTTTCGATTTTGCATAAAAAAAATTACTGTGTCATAAAAAATTGTTAAGGATTTTCGAATTATGATTCAAGCGTTCTTTCTTCGAAATCCTCTTTTTTTTTGGCTCGGCGACATTTCGAAACTTGACATATCGAATGTGTGGCGTTTTGCAGTTGTTAGAAAAAAGCTAATAACACGAATATGATTATATCTGACGACTTTCATCAGTTGCGAAACGTCAGGTTTCGAGACGTCACAGTTGTGAAACGTCTAGTTACGGAATGTCGCGTAGCCCTTTTTTCTACTGTTTCAAACAAAAGTTTGTTAGTTTTAACAATTTCCGTTTTTTCAATTCTCTATCACATTTCTTTTCATTGAAAGTCCATTATTTTCTTAAGTCGGTAACTTCTGTATAACTGAACAGAAAAACATTTTTTTTTCACTGTTTCCAAATTTTTCTGCTATAACGTCAAGTCAATTAAAATTGTTCAGCTGTGTTACTAATTTTTAGTTTTCTAGCTGGAAAACAAGATAAATTGAAATATTATTTGCTTCCAAGATATCTTCGGGTTTTCTTCATTGTCAAATTAAGTAACCAACAAATCAATGCCGAAGTCATCACCAAAAATTTTGAAACGGAAAAATTTTGAAATTTTTACAGTTTCAAAAATTCATAGTTACTATAGTTTCAGCAATTTATAATATTTTGTGGCCTGAGTTTTTTGCACTAAACTCTTTTTTTCTATATAATGCATTCTATCAATTTTTAGAGAAACAGATGGAAAAATTATTCATGAATAAGTTGTTACACTTTCAAAAAATATTTTTCGTAAATGACAAAAAAATTTTTCCTGTTTTTTCTTCCATTGAACAGTCAATAAGAGCACCCATGATGGGAGCGAACAGGTGACAATGAAATTTTCGGCTCCGCGACACTTCGCAACTAGACGTTTCGCAACCGACAAAAATCGTTAAATGTGGCATACACGTGTTTTCAGCTATCTTTCACTAGTTGCGAAACGTCACAGTTTCGATATGTCAGGTTTCGAAATGTCATGGTTGCGAAACGTCTAGTTGCGAAGTGTCGCGGAGCAAAATCTTCAACCACCAAATGCTCCAATGTTTTGGAAAAAACATTTTTTTTGAAACAGGAAAAACATTTTTTTTACTGTTTCGTCAAAATTTTTAGACAACTGCAATTCCACCATGAATAATTAATTGACTGTTGATGATTATTTCATTAAGCCAATTTTCCGGTCCTATTTGCAAGTGAATAATTTATTTTTTGTGAATTATTCAATTATTTACTAATAATAAAAGCTTTTGAAAGAACAGTAAAATATAATTTTTCTTTGTCAGTAATCAACTTATTGAATACTTCTCAACTACTACGAACTCAGCTTTTTGTGAAACAGAATTTTTTTTTCTGTTTCGAGAAAAATTGTTCATGAGTTACATAGTAATATTTGGTAATATCTGGCTGGTTAACAATTTTTGATAGGGCTTCCATTGAGAGGAAAATATCTTGGATCCCACCGCCCCCCGTTTCTTCGCCCAAAACGCCCTCTTGTACAGGTCACGGAGAAAGTTCGCCCGAATGGAAACCCCAATCTAAAGCTTTTCTACCCAATTTTTTGTTGTCTCCAAATTTTTAGCGTAACCATTATATATACTTCCATCAGTAACCTCCTCTCAATTTTCTACAATATTGAACTTCTGTTGAAACAGTAATAAGCTTTCTGTAATGCTACATATCCAGAGCCATTTTTCAGATGGAAAAAGAGTAAATCATAATGAGTTTTGAAAAAAAGTGTGGAAAGGTTCCAAATGATAATCTAAACTTTCATAAATTTACAGATCAAAGTTAAAAAATGTTTTTCTTTGAAAAAAGTTCTAAACAAGAACACAGAGAGATATTGAAAAAAATTTTTAAACTACTTTATGATAGTTTTTCGGACGAAACAGTAAACAATTTTTCACTGTTTAAACAAAAAAAATATCATCTTAAGGATGTATTAGTTGGAATGGTTGATCTTTTTTCGAACGTTGAAACTATGTGGTTTCGAACGAGAAAGAATTTTTTAAATGAAAATCTGAATGAAAAATACCGTTTCAAAAAAACTTTCCTATCCTGAAAAAGTGCTAGTTGGAATTTCTTCATAACTTTACTTAACCAACGACAAAACAATCTTAACAGTTTATCTTGGAATGAAATAAGTAAAAAAAAAACATTTTCAAGCTTCAGAAATTAGAGGAAGAACACCAAACCACATAGAAAATCGATGGTGCTACCCCGCATTAAAACTGGCCGGATTAGAACCGGGTACTTCCGAAGTATCTGGAAACTCGAAAATTTGAGGCAATATTTAGGGCCACAATGTCATATTCTGTACAAAAATTGAGCCTCGAGTCGCAACTGGGAGCTTGAATATGGCCCGGTTCTGATCCGGAAAGTTCTAATACGGGACAGTTCCAATGCGGCCAGTTCTAATGTGGGGTAGCACCAAATCGATTCTTCCTAAATGTTTTTGAAACGGTTATTTTTTCCATACAAATTCAGTGTATTCTAAATTGAAGTTAATATTTCTTCGAAAACATTCTCCATTTCCAGATTTGAGTTAATCAAATCGGTTGTAATCAATTTTTCTCCCCATACTTTCAAATGTTAAATTTCCGGTGAAACAGTAAGAACTTTTCTGAAATGGCTCAGAGCCTTTTTTCATGTGAGACGGTGAAAGTAAGGCTTTCCCCAATTTTTTATTTGAGTACTAGAAAGTTGCTGTTTCAAAAAAAAATGTAAAAAAGCTCTGGATTACAATCTACACTTCCGTATACTTTCGGGTAATGTTTCAAAAACATTTTTTCAAAACATGTTTGTGTACTCATCAATTTTCAACAATATATACATTTTTCAAAAATATATCTTCTCTGAAAAAAAATTCCATTCAAGAACAGTTCCAAAGAAGAAGTTACGATTAGAAACCTCTAAAAATACTGTATGATAATTATTTGGATGAAACAGTAAAAACGTTTTTACTTTTTCAAAAAAATGCCATTATTCGGAATACCTGATAGCTGGGATAGATGTTTTCCACTTGTTGTTGTAAGAATTGAGAGCAATTTTTCAGCCTCCCTCTTACGTGAAGGGGCGTAGGTATGCGCGAACACCGAAATGTCTCCAAAAAAACGTTACTTTTTTTTGTCATTTTCTGTCACGCTTCTTTGAGCACTTCGTTCTCAGGCGCTGATGAACATTTTTCGATGCTCTTTTTGTTAACTTCTCACAAATTGCTGTCCCAGTCACGTATTAGATTCTCAAATCAATCCGACCAAAAATGAGCATTCTGAGCAGTGGAAAGTGACCCCACCTTTTTCGCCCTTTTTTGAGTCCTTTTTTCGGGCGCACCCCAACGAACCGATTCTAGATCTCGGCTTAAACTCAAAATTTTTCAGAACTTTTTTTTTTGAAAACGTTCCAAAATGACTCTTCTTTCAAGATCTAAAAGTATCTAATCGATCAAGTTGAAACGTTGGAACTGCTTTTTTTTCGACAACTTTCTTGAAACAGAGATTTTTTCCGAATTTTTATTTCAGTGAGATTACATATCATTTTTTTCGGAAACAAAACTATATAAAAAATCTTACTGTTTCAGACGAATAATCGATTAGACAGTTCTAAAAAATGGTTTGATAGTGTTTATTTACAGATTCGCAATAGAAAAAAAAATATTGAGTACACCAATTTTATGGAAATATTTTTTCACTACTCAAAATTTTTTTTCGAAAACGCTATTCAGCTACAGGAAAAGATTATTTATATAAGACGTTCAAAGATTGGATATGTTCCATTCGTCGGTTTATTTTGTGAATTTTTCAAAAAACTGCGCCGCTCCCACGCGGCGAAGCCGCGTCTAGCAATTCGAGCCGAAGGCGAGAATTGCTAGTTCCCAGAAAAAAAAAATCTGAATAAGTTTCTGATGCAGAAAACCATTTTTTTCATGAGAATCGAAAAAAAAATTTCACGATTTTAAAAGTTTTACCATTCTGACGTCGTTATTATTTGGTCAGTGTATCTGCATTTCTCTGTGAAAAGGGGAAAAGACAAGAAAATTTTTTTCAAGCTTCTGTCAAAAATTTACTGTTTCATAATAAAATTTGAAACAAAATAAGGAAGTCTTCATTCAGTTCGGTACATTTATTGCGTCATTGAAAATTCCTGAAATTTTTCTTAATTTTTCATTTGTTACTTAATTTTGTTTATTGTTTCAATTGAGAAATGTAATGAACTACAAGTATTTTTATTGCTGCTTTGTAAATACTCATTTCTATGATCAAAAATGAGGAACAATGCATGTAAACTGTGTAACGAACAATATCTCTTCCCGGAGCTATCACCAAAATTAGTAGAACAGTGAATTTTTTGTTCTAAATGTCTTACTGTAGAAGAATTTTTTTATAGTTGAAACTTTTAACTGATAAACTCTCAGTAATATTCTCTAGTTCCTACCAGAAGGTTTCTGCCGCTTCGCGGCTTCAACCTTCTGGGTTCACGTTAATTTTGAGAATAGTTCTTTTCGTGAAACTTTTTTCATTGGTTTTCAGCTATATCTTATCATAGAGGTCCCTCGGGCTCCAAATTCGAAATAATTCACCAAAGATTCGAACATTGATTTTTTTACTGTTTCAGTTTTTACCGATTCCAGATTTTTTCTTAGATAAAAAGTTCCCATAAATCAAACTCCTGAGTATTATTCCAGTAAAATTAATACAAATCATTTGGAGAACCTTGGAATTGTTGACAACTCAAAATTAATACAGTGGATACATTTTTATTTCCAAAACAGGAAAGTACAATTACTATTAAAGAAAACAAACTACTCGGAGCAGAAAAAAAATAATGAGAGCATTTTTATGTAATTCTCATGAAATGGTATTTTCTCATACAAAACTGGCGATTAACCAAAAGTACTACTTCAAAAATGACCTGACTTTTGGAATTTTTCAAAGCTGATTAGTTTCCAATACACTTTTTACAATATTGGTAGAAAAAAATTATCGTTTCACCAAAAAATTAAAAAAAAACGAATTCTCGATGGAATTGTTGTGTAAAGCGTTATGTATTGTTGTGTATTAGGTTCAAAATACTGTCACTGGCACTGCAGTAAATTTTATCACTGTTTCAAAATTTTTTGGTTTTTTGAGAGTTTTTTGTCCTTCTGTTTCGTTTGCTATTATCTTTTGAAAAAAGTGCTCCCAGCCAAAATGTCCTAGCTTCTTCAACGTGGCAGGTGGAGTCATCAATAGGGCGCGCAGTCATCTGCTATTTGAAATAAATTTATGTTTCAAACAATCCTATATTTTGGGAAATTGATGGTTGTGATACTATGCCATCAGTGCCAATAATTTTTCGAATTGATTTTTTTCCTGATGTTCTAAACTTAGTTTGAAAAACTCAAACGCATTGTTTTCCTGTGTTTATCGAGTCACATATATGGAATTAATGGGAATAAGAGTATCCACTCTCAAATTTTCATTAAATGCAATATTTTCCTAATATATCTAGTAATTTTCAGCGCTTCAAAAAATACGAAATAGTTTTTCACAGTTTTTATACCGTTTCAAAAGCTTTCCCTTATCTGGAAATTTGCTCTCTCGTTGCTCTAGAAGAAATTGAAGAACTCGAATTTTTAACACTTTTTTTACTGTTTCATTTTGAAAAAGTGTCTAGTAAGTGCTCATAATTTATTCAGTAAATTAAGTGTAAAGAATTCAAAATAAGCTAATAAAAAACCCAAACTTCGAAAGAAAAAATATTTTTTTAATGAGAGTTTCAAGAAAAAATACTGTTTCAAAAATTCGTGAGAGAATTTCCACTTTTCCGAAAGTTGCACTGTTCCCGTGCCTAACATATTTTTTCACAAATTTATACGCATTCAGTAACCTTCTCTGTTCCTCATTCCTTCTGGATTTGAGATTTTTCTTCCTATTTCCTGATTGAAACCTGTTTCCTGTAAATTTTTGGTCAATTGATCATCGAAACAGGAAAAAAATGTAATCTCTAGAGAAAAATTACAGTTTCGAAGAAAATTTAAGATCCCTTATATAACATCTATCATTATATTTGTGGTCACTGCTTTTCTCGATGTATTATCACTTTTGAATTTTTTCACTGTTTCATGTAAATTTTCTGTTAATTCTTCTTGTTTCTTTCACAGTGTGTGCACTAGGAATCGAAGAAACCAACGGGAACTGAAATAATAAAAAATGCCCCATTTCTGCAGTTTTTGAATTGATATGATTACAACTTTTCTACAGCATTGGTTGAAAATTTTAGCGTTTCATCAAACAATTTCAACAAAAGCAAAAGTTCTTAGTGGTATAGCTTTTTAACGGGAGTGTTTGACTTTCTTAAAAAGCGGCTAATGAATAAGTACAGTACCGTGTATACGAACTCTTCCGTTTTTCAGTTGATTTTGGCCGATTTAGGCTGATTTCGAGCATGCGCCACACAGTCAAAAATTTTTCTACGGCTCTAAAAATTTTTGGGCATATCAAACATAGCTCGAGCTTCATTTTTGTAGTTGACAACTTTTTCGTATCACCGCTTCCCCGACAGATAGAGCTCGTCCAAATCTACTACCTCAGAAATTGCCCATTTTCTGAAGAGAGTTTGAAGATTTCCGGAGTTCTTCATTGGACGAGCTGTAACTTCCGGGGAAGAGGTGGTACAAAAAAGTTGCCAACTACAAAAATGAAGTTCGAGCTATGTTTAATACGCTCAAAAATTTTTAGAGCCGTAAAAACATTTTTGACCGTGTGGCGCATGCTCAAAGTCGACTGAAATCAACTGAAAACGGGGGGTGTTCGTATACTTTGCACGGTACTGTAGTTTCAAATTACTTTCACTGGCACTGCAGTACATTTCTTCACTGTTTCTAATTTTTTTGGTTTTTTCAAGATTTAATTTTCTTACCGTTATATCATTAAACTGATGGTTTTCCGGTGAACACACCACCTCTAATTAGAAAAATGTCGTGTTTTTGGGAAATCTTTGAAGAACGAAAAAAATTTCAACTTCAGGAGTGCCCATTATTTTATCTAATACTGATTTTTTTCCTTGGTATTACTAATTTTAGAAGAGTTTGAATCCTCGATTGATACTTATCAAATTTAAGTAAATGTATTATTTTTTTTTGTGAAACTGTAAACAGTTCCAAAACATTTTCGAATAATTTTACATTCAATTGAATTTTAAAAAACTGTTTCCTGTATCGATTTTTCTGTTAACAGTTCAGTTCCGTTGCAAATGTGCCACATAACCATAACGGATCAAGCAATTTGTGAGAACTGTCTAACCGATTTTCGTATTCAGGTAAAAGAGAAGTGTTTTACTGTTTCATAAAAAATTTATTAAGTGAGTGATATTGCCTTATTCAGTAGGTAATTAATATGACAATTAACAAAATTGTACAGAAAATTTTCATAAAATCAAGAATACATAATCTGGATTTTCGGTATTTTTTACAGTTTCATGCGCTGAAATATTATTTTTTTCAGTCATAGGATCAAACACTTTTGGGAAAAAACGATTTTAAGAGGAGTCTTATCATTTTAGATGGAATTTCCAAAAACAGCAATTTTTTCGAAAATTATTTCGTTTAACATTTCTACAGCTCCAGATGAAAAATTATCATCATATGTATTCATGATCAAATGAATCGCAACTAAGACCAGTTAATAAATTCCGAAACAGAAATTTTTAACAGCTTCAAAAAATTCTAGTGAAGTTTCAAAAATGTTTTGCTGTCTTTTTCCAAGAAAACTGATTTGACTAACATTCTATCGGATAATATTCTTGAACGTTGAGCATAAAAGGCTTTTTTTTCAAAATTAACAGAACTGTAATTACTTTTGCATGTTTTTTGGGAACGGAGTTCGTCCAAAGAAACAGCAAAAAATGAATTAGGATTGCGCTTTCTTAATTTCGTACATCTCTATATGAGAACGGGGAAACTTGGCAAAAGGTTAATTAAAAAGAAACTTCCTTTCCTTAATTTCCTTAGTTTTGATGAAACAGTAAAAAAGTTCTGAATGTTATGCGTTTTGAATTTGTTTTTTTTCTTAATTTTGGGGAATTTTTTTCAGACACAGTACATTTCAGGTTCACACAATGCCCGATCGAAATAAAAAAATTATCTCGAATTTTCGAAAAACTTTTTGAAACAGTGAAAACTAAAAAAAGTACTGTTTCTAATGATTTAGTATATCTTCGAATTTTTTTTCTGATGGTTAGACGTTTATGTCACAGCTTTTTTTGTTGCGTTTGAATTTCTTTTACTCCAAAACTTCATCGAAAAAGATTTTCCAGAAAAAAAAACCATTTGCACGGTGAATTTTTTGTACGTGTTTTCAAAAGGTTTCATTCGCGGGCTCTGTCTTACTCTAGGGTCTGCGGCACTTTCGAGTCGGTTCAGCTCTCCGAACCAGACCATTACTATGTTCGTAGTCCAGGTGTCCAGATGTCCTGATGTCCAGGTGTCTTGATGTCCGGATGTCCAGGTGTCTGGATATCTAAGTACCTGGATGTCCGGATTTCCGAATTTTCAGGAATCCGGATGTCCGAATTTCCAGGTGTCCGGATAGTCAGATGTCAAGATATTCAGATACTCTTAATGAGAATCGAGTTTTTTAGTTGTTTAAAAAGTTTAAAAAAAAAACGAGATCATTTATTATTCTTTATTTTTCAACTGATTGGCACGTCCAATTTTCTCAACTAATCAAGACAACGTCTACAGTTAGTTGCCAGAGCAGGCGTTCGGCAGACTTGATGGGGTAACGGAGAGCTGCAAATCGATTGAAGAAGATGGCTTGACGACGACTCCTTTGGCTTCCGCTTCTTTCAAATCTTTCAAGAATTTGGTCTCTTGAAATTTGGAGATCGAAAGCGCAAAGAATTGTGCAGCAATCTCCTGGATAAATGTAGAATCCAATCCATAGAACATAGTCACTTACCCCGATTCATAGCTCTCAAAGTGTCGAGCCAAATCGAGGAGTATTGGCCTGCTTTGAAACAGAGAGGACGTCGAATTGGTCACAAAGAAATCCAATCCTGAAAACCAAAATGCAGCTTCCAAGGTGATAATGAAATCCTGAAATCGACTGGACAGTGGATCTTCAAATTTTTTTCGAAATATTTGGTCCGAAAAAATCGAAAAACTTTTTTATTCGAATTTTTCAGGGCGAAAAAATCGAAAAACTTTTTTATTCGAATTTTTCAGGGCGAAAAAATCGAAAAATAATTTTTCGGAATTTTTCGATTTATTTTCGAATTTTTTTGTTTTTTTTTTTCAATTGAAGAATGGGTGAAAAGGCGGTAAAAACCTGTTTTTTTTTTATTTTTTCCGAAATTTTTTGTTTGATTTTTTCTGTTTTTTTTTCGGTTTCAAATAGCGAAAATTTTTTCGGAAAATGACCGAATTCACGCACACCCCTGGTCTGGGTGACCGGATGTCCGGATGTCCAGGGTTTTCATTTTTTTCACACTGAAAATTCATCAAAACCGTCCCCGGAGCACAAAAAAATTTCTTTCAAATTTTCGAATTTTTAACTTCGCGACGAAAATTCGTGTAGGAAAAAAAACTAATTCTTCGAATAAGCATCCTTTAAAAAAGTCGATAAAGGATCAAAATCCAAAAAAAAAACTCACCACATTTTTCCAACAGAATAATTAGTTATACTTTAAAAAAAACAAGAAACTTGAGAAAAATCAGAAAAAATGAGCTCCCGAAATCCGAAGGGTGCAGTGGAAGAATGATTGAAGAAAAGTATAACCAGAGGGAGCCCCCGCCGGCGTCTTCTCTGTGTCTGCGTCTCTCTGTGTTCGACAGCTGTCTAGATGGCTCAGTTTTTTTTTGTTGTTAACAAATGTTACATGACTCAGAATGTATATATATTTCTCTTTTATTATTTTCTTTTGTGTAAAAATGTATAGTTCTCATATTTGAAATGTTGGTTTTTTAGTGTGACTTGGCCATTCCCCACGATAAATCTGAAACAAGGGAAAGAGATCAGGTGATAAGGAGAGACGCAGAGAAATGATGGTGTCTGACTTCTTTGCGTCTTACCGGTTGAGATGTTCTTTTTTATAGTGATTTTTTATGAAAAGTGTGAAACTCGGAAGCATACGTGACATGAAAAAATGTTGAGAAGAAGGAAAATGAACAGTCAAATACGGAATTAATGCCGATTTGGAAAATGAATGCAAAAAAGTTGAACGGTTGCAATGTTGAAAAGTCACGAAAAAACAATTGAGAAAAATTTTGAAACAGTAATTTTTTAAATCAAAGGTGGTGGAACATGAAAGTCAATGGTACTTTTTGGGACCTTTTTTTCTCCATCGACGGTTGAAGGCATACTTCGGTGTCGCGCCTTTCCGGCCGCTCAGCGCGGCCGGTAGCTGGTTTGGTGATGCTCTAGTCTGGCCCTGAGTTCGAACCCACCAGAAGTATCTACTATTTTAATTTCAGAAAAATTATTTCTTTCATGTTCTACCATCTTTAAGGAAGGTGATAACAGTAGTGTTGAAATGAGGATAATCAAAGAAATTTCCTAAAATTTGACACATTCAACTTTTCATGAAACAATTAAAATAAAAGATTTTCAAGAAGTCGGAAAATTCTATATTCATCAAAAAAAAAGTTCTATTTTACTGTTTTTTGCTCGACTTTTGCGAATTAGTTTTTCAAAAAATTTCTGTTTCAATTTTTCATCCAAAAAAAAGTTTCGGCCAGAACTCTTATTATTTTCGGGATAAATGACTTTTCCATACTATTGAAATTATTGAACGAAAATCAAAATAATATATAAGGTTTATTTTTGGCTGAAACAGAGTTAAATTATTTTAACTGTTTCTCAATTCATGGACTAACTGAACAAAGAGCTTCTGGGTATTCCCAGGAAACAGTAAAATCTACCTTCTCTATTAAAACACGATTCCCTAAGGCTTGACATTTTGTGGGCGGAGCTTTAAAGGCGCATGTCCAATATTTGACACTTTTATTTTTTCCCAACTTTGATTCATTTCACTTTCGTGAATTTGAATGGTTTTGAGCTGAATTTTGCTGGGCGACTGTAAAACCATCTTGGCTTTGTGGCGCCAGATTTGGGGTGTGATCGAATAAGTGTTAGCTGAGATATGATGAGAGTTTTGCGCCTGACCAAAGTGTCAAAAAAATGACGTACTGGAAATTTCGAAAATCTTCTCTTAAATATTTTTTAACTGGATCACTTTTTATGAGTTCGTTGTGAAAATTGGTGAACACATGAAACTCGGGGAGGGCTACCAAATGAGCTAAAACTCATCTGAATCGAAGCAGAATAGAGAATGTAGGCCATAAAACAATTACCAATTTTTTGACGAAAAATGGTTCGACGTCAATTTTTAACAATATAACGTTCTGACCTTAGGGTCAAAACTGCTCCTCTCTCTTTTCTCGAGAAAAAAGTGATCGTTTTTCGCAGATTTCATTTTCAAAAAAATTACAAACTTAAAATGAAGATGATTACACACGGCGCTTGCGCCGTGTCTAGCCTGGACGACCTGAACGACAGAAGCCAGTTCAGGGCGTCCAGGCTATTTACCTCTATGAAAATCAAAAATTCAGAGATTGCTTCTAAATACAACTGTACAACAATCGTGAAAACACTATTTTTCTCGAATTTTTTTTTTGAAACAGTAACACTTTTTTGTTGTAAGAACCATAAAAACACAAGTATTCTCAAAAAGTAAAAAAAATTATTCACTGTTTCAAAAATTCAAGTTTCTGATAATGATTCGGTTAGAATAGTTTGTTGATTATTCACGATGAACTAAACAGAAAAGTTAAGATATTTTGAGTGTCAAAATAAACGAGAATTTCAAAACATCTCCTTTTTTGATTCAAAAAAATTTCCTATATCTTTAATTGCTGCATACGTAATAAGTTCGAATAAATTTTGGCTAATGACATTTTTTTGTGAAACAGTAAAAGTAAAAAATTTCACTGTTTCAAAATGCAATATGTCCAGGAGTCCATGATATGAATAGTACCAAAACGCCTAACCCTCGATTTTCAGAAAAAAAATTTTGCTGTTTTCTCAGAAGTTTCTGTATTCGAGAAAAAAATCAATGGCAGTCTGTTTATCAAAAAATATAAGGTTCCAGAAGAGAATTATCACATGTTGAGGCACCGACAATGAAAGTGTCAATTCAAGAATCCCCAAAGCTACCGAACAGTTGGAAACAGTGTTTTTTAAATTTACTCTAGAATCAATGTTTCAAGAACTTCTCACTGATTCAAAAAAATATATATGCCTGTAAATCCATGGCTGGCATTGTCCCGTTGCTAACAACAATTGAAAAAATTCCTCTAACAATTTTTGTGTACAGCTTATTCGAAACATTATTTGATCTGAAAATCATTGAAGTTAATATATTGGATTAGAAAAAAACGCATTGAAAATTGAATAAAATTCATACCATTAGATTAGTGATGATAAAAAATTTGGGATTTTTATTTCGCAGCACTAAAATTATTTGTAAGATGCCAACAGATGTTCCTAAATTTTCTTTTCGTTTTTCATTTACCACCGGTTGGAGTACTCACGCAATAAAGCTTCGAGGGCTACCGAGAAGTTTGGAACAGTGATAAATTTAAGAAAAAATATAAGGTTCCAGAAAAGAGAATTATCACATGTTGAGGCACCGACACATTACAAATTTAGGGTTGATGAAACTCTGATGTTTTTTCTGAAACGGTAACAATTGCAAGTATTTTTTTACTGTTTCAACAGGAGTTCCAGTCAACCATTACAATTAGTCCAATACTGTATGAAGTATATGAAGCTCTTTATTTGAAAAAATAAGCATTTAAAAAAATAACAGATTGCAGCATTCATACTGTTAAATTAGTGATGATCAAAAGTTTGAAAGTTTTTTTGCAACAGTAAAAATTGTTTTCAAAATTCCAACAGAAGTTTCTAAACTGTAACTAGTTATTGGAGTATTTTTTTTAACAGTTAATTTTGAAAAAAAACTTTTTTTACTGTATTTAATGGTGGAGTAGGAAAAAATCCTCCAGGAGGAGAATTTCACCCGCTCCCCGCTGTGCGCCAGTCACCATCATCATTATCAATCATCCTCGCGCGCCCGCGCAGGAAGCGCAGCTGGCGCGCAGCGGGATGATGTCCAATCTCCCTTTCGGGGGAAAAATTTTCTCTAACACCACTACTGTTTCAACAGAAATTTGAACATGTCATCATTCAAGCTATTACCAATAAAGAAAAAAAAGCACAGAAATGATTAAGAATTTTGAAAAATGTCACACGGAAAAAACATTTTCAAATTTCCCCGTGGCTATCTTATTGTTCTAAAACACCTTTTCTGTCTGTTTATCATCATGTGAGTCCCTCATCGAGCCTAGCTCATTCAGTTTTTGTTCGATTTGCACAGGGTTTTCATATATCGAAAGAGCTGAATTTGAAATTGATGCCCCTGTTTTTATTTTTTTTTATTTTTCATATTCAGAAAAATATTGAGAAAGCTAATAAAAAAATTAATTGGAAAAAAAAATTTAATTGTCGATGGTGTAGACGGCGGGAAGTGATGGAGAACTTTCACCGGCATCAGCTCTCCCATTGCGCCTAAAATGTAGACACATCGTTGACTGGAGTCTTATCCCGTCTTTCGACAGGGAATACGACTCCACCGTGACAAGCCGTCTTGGTAGTCCAAATTTTAGTCCACGGGCACTGAAATAATGAATTGTTACAATTTTTTACGATACTCAAAAAGTTGCTTTTTATTTGATAAAAGTTTATTTGATAAAAGTTTGAAAAAAACTCACTTTTGTTTTTTTTTCAGTTTTCAAAAAATAGCTTTTTCCAGGCGAGAAAAATATAGTAAACAGTTTTCAGAAGTTAAAAAAAATCAAATATTTCAGATAATGCAGACCAATAAAACACTTAGTCAGGACATTATCAAGGTTGGTAATTGAATTCTTTTGGTTTACTGACCCTCTTTATATACTCCTTAGAAGTGGGCGGGGCCTAGATGAGAGTGTATTGGCAGCTGGGAAAATGGGATAGAACAGATGGAAAGTAACATGGCAGATGGTAAATGAATAATGGGATCACCGAAAATCACACAGTATAAAATGAAAAATGATAGACAGTTAGATCATGGATACTGCAGTTTTTGAAAATTCGGTAAAAAATGAAACACCAAATCACTGTTTCATAAAAATTCTTGACAATTTAGGCTTTGTTAGAGATTGATTTGAGGATGCTTAAGTACAAAACTATTCGAAAATGTGATATTCGGAAAAAATTTTTCACCGTTTCAAAAAAAAAATTCAGTTCGTAATTTTTGATTTTGGTCATTTTTTTTATATCATCAGAATTTTAATAATTTTCTGGACTAGTTAGGCCAAAATTTGTTTCAAATCTGTATATTTTCCATGCCAATGGAATTTTTGGAATACTGTAACTACCGCAATCCCACAGTAATCTTCACCACTCTTTGTTTATGTACTATTAGGGTTCCGTAGATACATATAAATTAAAATTCTCTGAAAATTCGATGAAAATTCGATTTCACTGTTTCAAAATAACTTGGTTTTTGAACAAAAAATTTGGAATCAATTCATAGTACTTTACCACACTTTTTGGGAATTTTTGATGAAATTAGGTATCTGTGAGAAAAAAAGAAATTTGTTTTTAACATGTTCCATAAACGCAACTCAAAATTTTCTAGTTGACTCTGGTAATACAAATTTCTTCTATTATTTTCCCAGTAGATATTGTTCCATCACAAAAAAATTAGTGACAATTTTCACTGTTTCAAAAACAGCTTCAAATTTCTGACTTTCGTTAAAGTTTCGTTAAATGGAATTGCCCTGATGCAGAAATAATTATGATGGTTTAATATTTTCCTAACAAAAACAATAAGCATGAGCTAGAAGAGGTCGTGAGACCTCAAGAAAACTAGAGAGCAGCAGGAGACAGAGATTTAGATGGTCAGAACACGCATAACTCAAAAAGGGGCGGAGCTAGAAAAAAGTTGTTAACTGCAAAGTTGTTTGAAATTTAAATTCGAGCAACTTTTTAGTTGACAACTTATTTTTAGCTCCGCCCCTTTTTGAGATATTCTTCGTTTTGCTTTTTCGAGCCTCTATATTCTTTTTCCTGTCTCTCTGTACTATTTCTTTTTTTTTTTGCTCGCTCCTCTCTGAAGCGGCCAGGCGTCCAAAAACTAGAGGGCATCAGGGGCAAGAGAATTAGACAGTCAGAAAAAGTTGTGGTCGCCAGAAGACGAGAGAGCACACCTAGGCACTCAGAGGAAAAGAAATAGTGGAGAGAAACAGGAATCCGTATATAGAGGCTAGAGAATTCACTTTTCATCTAAAAGTATTTTCAGTGGATATCTCAAAAAGGAGCGGAACTAGGAAAAACTTTTTAACTACAAAGTTGTAGTACTCATAAATTGGAGCATTTTCCTAGTAAACAACTTTTTCCTAGCTCCGCCCATTTTGGAGATATGCCCTTTTTAAAGTTTTGGAGAAAAAAAGTTTGCAAAAAATTGCCCTAATTACGCTCAAAAAATGGTTCCCAATCAAGTTGTGAGACTTGAAAATGCTCAATGACCATAACCAAAATATATGGACTGAGAATTATTTTTTGAAACTGTAAAAGAAACAGATTCCAAAATGTAATTTTTTCAAATTTGCATTTTTCCACACTTTAAAGGCGCATATCTCAAAAATGGGTGGAGCTAGAGAAAAGTTTTTCACTAGGGAGATGCTCCAAATTATGAGCGCTACAAATTTGTGTTCAAATATTTTTTATAGCTCTGCCCCCTTTTGAGATATTCATTGAAATGACATTGAGATGAAATGGGAATTCTCTAGCCTCTATGTTCCGGTTCCTGTTTCTATGCACTATTTCTTTTCACTGCTTGTCTAGATGTGATCTCTCGGTTTTGGAAGCCGTGTCGTTTCAGAGAGTGGCGAGAGAACACACCTAGACAAGCCGAGAAAAGAAATAGTGCAGACAAACAGGAATCCGAGTATAGAGGCTAGAGAATTCCCATTTCATCTCAATGTCATTTCAATGAATATCTCAAAGGAGGGCGGAGCTATCAAAAATATTTAAACACAAAGTTGTAGTGCTCATAATTTGAAGCACTTTAGCAGTTAATTACTTTTTTCTAGCTCCGCCCATTTTTGAAACATGCGCCATTGAAGTGTAGAAAAATACAAATTTTGAAAAATCAATCTTTGGAATCTGTTTCTTTTACAGTTTCAAAAAATAATTCTGAGTCCATATGTTTTGGTTATGGTCATTGAGCATTCTAGAGCCTCATAACTTGATTGGAAACCACTTTTCAAGCCTAATCGTACCAAAATTTTTCGAATATAACTTTTTCCAAATCTTTAAAGGCGCATATCTCAGAAAGGGGAGGAGCTAGAGCAAAGATGTTAACTGCTGAATTGCTCCAAATTATGATCGCTACAACTTTTTGTTTGATCATTCTAGATAGCTCCGCCCTCTTTTGAGATATTCATGGAAATGTAAAAAAGTTCACTTTTCTTTTCGCTGGCCTCTATATTCCGTTTCCTGTTTCTCCGCACTATTCCTTCTCTCTGCTTGTCTGGGTGTTATCTCTCGTCCTGAGGCGACCACATTTTTTTCTGATTGTCTAAATCTCTTGCCGTTGATGCTCTATCGTTTTTGGATGCTTCTCCGTTTCAGAGAGAGGGCTAAAAACGGTCAGTTTTCACTTCTTTTCGATTTTCGCTGCACGAAAACCCCCAATTTGAATTCCCGCCTTTGAGTTGGTCGGTTTCGCGGCGAGACCCGATGGAAAAGTATTCTCTTCTAGCCTCTATATTCGGATTCCTGTTTCTCTGCATTATTTCTTTCCTCTGCTTGTCTAGGTGTCATTTCTCGTCTTCTGGCAACCATGACTTTTTCTGACTGTCTAAACCTCTTGCCGCTAATGTTCTCTCGTTTTTGGACGCCTCGCCGCTCTGGAGAGGGGCGAGAAAGCAAGAGAGAGCGAGCCGAGAAAAAGAAATAGTACAGAGAATCAGGAAACCGAATATAGAAGCTAGAAAAAATATATCGAAGAATATCTCAAAAAGGGGTGGAGCTACAAAAAAATTGTCAATTACAAAGTTGCTTGAAATTGAATTTTGAACACTGGTAAATTGCTTCAAATATTGTGTTCTACAACTTTGTAGTTGACAACTTTTTTCTAGCTCGGCCCATTCCTGAGATATACGTCTTCTGCCCACCTAAACCTCTTCCTCCTGCTACTCTCTCGTTTTTTGGACGCCTCACGACCACTTTTAGCAATTTTTATTAAATTTTGTTAGGGGAATTTTTTTTTGAAAAATTTACTGTTGCAAAATTACAAATTCATCAAAACGAAAAACCCAGAGTTTCAATAAAAAAATTCTATAAAGATGACATTTTTAGTGGAACCTGAATCGTTATGCCCAATTTTAGGGGCCAAGTCTCATTTTTTTTACCTGTTTCATTTGACAAATTTCAAAAAATTAAGATATTTTTTAGTATTAATCCCGATGTCTTGTTAATAACTAATCTCATTGCTGATCATAGTAACACAGATTTCAGGAATTTCAAATTCAGAAATGAAGGTGCAACCCCGCATTAGAACTGGCCGCATCAGTACTGACCCGTATTAGAACTGGCCGCATCAGAACCGGGTACTTCCGAAGTATCTGGTAACTCGAAAATTTGAGGAAATGTTTAGGGTCACAATGTCATATTCTGTACGAAAATTCAGCCTCGAGTCGCAACTGGGAGCTTGAATATGGCCCGGTTCTGATCCGGAAAGTTCTAATACGGGACAGTTCTAATGCGGGGTACCACCAAAAACGTTCAGCCACGTACACCCTGCAAAAATTTGAAAACAAAATTTCTGGTGATATTTCTAAATTTCTTCAAGATTCCAACTATAGAGTGTCTTCCGAAATTGAAAACAAATTAGAAGAAGAGAGAACGAATTAAGGAAAATGTTCGTAGAAAATAATTGACAAAAATTTTTGAAACAGTAACATTTTTTCTCAATGTACCAAATAACTCAATTTCAGTTAACGTGGATACAGTCAGTCGAAACAGCAAACAATTAATTTTCAAGTTGCATTCAAAAAATTTGTGAAACAGCAAGAAAAAGAAATTTCGAAACTGAAACACTGAAAATCGGAAAAAAAACATTACTCTACAATCAGGAATTGCATCAACAAAATCGTAGCTCCACTGATATTTTTCCAATTTCAGCGAAACTGTAATTTTTTTCAAGAAATAAGATGTGATTCAGATCAGGATTTTTTTTTCTGTTTCTCGAAAAAGGGAAACAATTTTTTTAAATCAAGAATACTGGTATAGGAAATGTTTTAATTTCTTTTTTTTCTTGGAAATTTTTTTCTATGAAAACACTAGTTTCAGAATATGATGTTTTGCGAAAATTGAACATTTTCAAAAAAAAACAGTGGTTACTTTTTTGTGAAACTGAAAACAATTTTGAAAAAGTACGATTTGCAAACCCCCATGACAGTAATGCAATAATTATCTTTTTGGTTCTGAAATTCGGATGAAACAGTTAAAAAATTATATTATGGAAAAATTAATTTTTCTGAATATTTTATGGATATGTACCCTAAACAATTTTGAAAATATGCATATATTTCGAAATTTCAAACCGAAATTTTTTATTATTATAGCTTTCAATCGGTGAAATAATTTCTAAGAAAACATTAATTCAGTCCAAATCTTGAGTAAAACAATTTATTCTGAAACAGTTAAAAAAATTATTTGATTAAATTTCTTACATTTTGAGGAATTTGAACTCCCGATGCACAAATAAACTCACAATTTCATTGAAATAGGTGTTTTAAAACTGAATATGCAATCAATTGCAAACTGAAAAAAAATAAATCTGCAAACATTAATTTTCTCTGCAGAAACAGTAAAAATCTTTTTCACCATCATTACTGCTATTGCCAATAATAATAGTATAGTCTGAAAAATTTTCAATATAACTGGAAAAAAAATCCTGTTTCAAAAAAAAAGGTTCCAAAAAACTGGTTGAAATATTTTCGATCGATCTGCAGTGCGATCTAAAAAACTTATCACTGATTAATCTACTAATCACTGATTAATCTTTTGCGCAGTTCATTTGTTCACAATATCGAACGAATGAATTCTACGGTTTCGAATATTTCTATAGTTTACTGCTCGGGCCTAACCAACTGATTTTTCTTAACAAATCGATCAAAGTTTTTATTATTTCGAAATTCTTTCCATTTTTGGAAATGTAGTCTTCGGTTGCTAACAAAGAAACCGAAAAATTCAACGAATTTGTTTACTGTTTCATGAAAAAAAAATATTAACCTGAATTCTGAGTGAACCAATATATTCGTTGAATTCTTATTTAAAATGAAACAGCAAAAAAAGTTTTCACTGTTTCAAAATTTTTCCTCTAACCAAGTTTTCGAATTCCTCAATTCTGCTCTTTGTTTGATGCTGACAGAATTTAACACGATAATAGTGATTCATCTGACCTTGAAAAAGAATATTTTCGCAATATTAAAGGAAGACTGAAGTCACGTTTTTCGCACTGCTTTTTATCGTTTATTCCGTTCTATTTGCTCTCTTTACTAACATTTTTCTCTTGGTGCATATGTCAAAAATTGCTCTGTAGCGATATGCAAAACCCTCACTGAACTCGAACCTCCTTTTGGTGGCCGAACCCGAGAGGAGTACACGGCCGAGTTTTCTCGAGTTAGGCCAGGGCAGAAAAAAAAATAATTTAAAATGAATAGAATGGAATAAAAAATAAAAACAATGCAAAAAACGTGACTTCAGTCCTTCTTTAAAACAACTGAAAAATAGGAAAAAAAAATCTCACTGTTTCATGAATTTAGATTTGATGAAAAATTATTTTCGGAAATAGTACTTCATCATTTTCATTGCCTGAACTTATTGTATTCTTACTATTGTGATAATTAGTAGGATTTTTCTGAAACAGATAAAATCTGGAATCGAATTTTTTCACTCTGATTGTTGCTCGAAATAATTTGAGGAAAAAAAAATAATGTTTCACTATTTCTGCTAGAAAAAAAGAAATACTCACATATGCTTTCACATGCAATTAAAATTTGAAAATGAATTTTGGAACAATTAACAAAAATTTTTCTATTGATTATGCAACTGTTTTCTTTCTAGAAGTCAGAACATATACGAATATTCGATTTGAGAAAAATTATGGAGTAAACGATCCGAGTATTTTCTTGCGTATAAATTGAGAGTTCCGATGAAACAGTAAAATTCTCCTGTTCATGAAATTCAGATAGTTTAAAAAAATGATTACAAATTTGATTTTTCAAAAAGAAAAATTTTTTGAAACAGTGAAAATTACAAGCATTGATTATCACAAAAGACCTTGTTCAAGGCGTTTATATGTGTGCAGAGGCTGTAAACGCTTCTGTACTTGCAATCGGTGATAGGTATCGTCTGAAAATAGTTTTTAAATGAATTTTTTCATCGAAAATTTTTTTACTAAAACTCACCCCATTATTTTCGACGTTCAATTCAGCGTTGACCCCTGGAACTGCCTGAAAATTTTTTTAGACACGTTATTTCCTTATGAAAAAATATTATGTTTCACCCCGTTTCCAAACTTGATTTCCCCATCAACAGAAAATTATTTTTCAACACTTTTTTTCTTCATGAAACGAAGAATCCAATTACAGTAGCAAAATATCTACGGAATCGAATTGATTCAAGCATTTGATCAATTATAATAAAAAGAATTCGCCCTTCAAAAATAGCGGAAATAAAATTTTTGAAACAATAAAAAAGGAAAAAATTGAAACTGATAATTTTTTCATCAGCTAAATCCAGGGAGAGAAGATATCATATAATTTTTTACTGATTCAGTTTTCCTCGCTATGATTTTTTTATTGTAATAAAATCATTATAGACCACATAACATTCAAGACATAGTATTTTTTACTGTTTTGATGTAAACCACAATTCAACTATAGTTATTTGTGCCGATTGCATTACATTTCGCCTGAAATTTTTTTACTGTCTCAAAAATTTTAATAAAAAAATGTTTTCATTAAAATTTTTAATGTCACGGCTTCCTGGTTCCTTCAAAGCTCCAATCCTCAGGCTTGTTCTGGTGTTTTAAAAAAATCATGTCGATAACTGGAAAAGCTGAAAGAAACTAAAACACTTTTTCCGAAAGAAGCAGTGAAATTTGTGAAATTTGTCTTCCATCAGAAACCCGTAACGAAAATATTCTACAATCCAAAATTCTAGAAATTCCTGTGAAACAGGAAAAAAAACTTAGAAAAAATAAAGCTCAAAAGTGAAAAATCGAACGAAACATTTTACTGTTTCATCGAAATTCAACAAAAATTAATGTCAGTATATTTTTCGTTCAGTCCACATAATTTCATTAAGGAATTCGGATCTTTTTCAAAAGTGAATAGTTTTTTTTGTAATTCGACAATTTCTGGGAAAAAATTTTTTCAAGAAAGTTATGTTAACCATACTTTTGACGGGCCGGGCCGGACCCTTGACACCAATTTCCAAGGCCTGGCCCAGCCCGGAGGCCCGCAAGGCCCTCTCGGCCCGGAAAATTACCGCGAATTATGAAAAATCAAAAAAAAATTTCCAAACTTTCTGCTTCAGGGTTATATTGACCTTAAAAACAGTAGTTTGAGTTTTTGAAACATGAAAGACTATTTGATGAATTTTCAGTGAAAAAATTAAAATTTTTCTGAAATGAAATTTTTTCAAAAAAAAAAATTCAAAATTTTTCCGGGCCTCCGGGCCTTGAGAATTTAAGGCCCGGCCCGCTCGGCCCGGGCCTCCGGGCCTTGCCGCCGAGATTTCACAAGTATGATGTTAACAATATAAAAAACTATTTGTTCACTGTTTTAGCAAAAAATTATGGCGATTCGAAAATTATAGGAAATTGATACTGTTCTAGTTAGAAGAAAAACGCAAGTTGTGGGAAAAATCCCTTCAAAAATAGGACTATAAAAAGCCCACATAAAAAGATGAATCATTCCAAAAAAAAATTTGCAGATCTAAAATTTTTTTCTGGGTAAACATCGAATCAAGTTATTATTGTTATCTGGTGGTGGTTTCGTTTGGTTTTTTTCTGGAAACAGTAAGTAAAAAACGTTTTTCTTCCCAGCGTCAAGCCAATTTTTTTGAAATAATTTTAAAATTCTGTTTCACAAACATTCGAAAAAAATTGCTTTTGTCCTCATATCTTACTTACAGTATGGGTGAATCTTTGTATAATTTGAACACAAGTTTTTTGAAACAATAAAGCTTCTGTTTCTGAAAACCAGCCAAACGGTCAGAAATTTTCGAAAAACAGTTATTTATTTTTCCTTCAGTTTTGCGAAAAATGTTTTATGTTCCAAAGTTTTGGAAAATGTGAATGTGCAGTATAGTATCGTTACTGAAGGTTCTGGAAAACATTTTTACAAATCGTCCATATGAAAAAGTGATGATGAAACACCGTAATTCTTTGAATTTTTGTTTGGAACAGAGCCGTTTTTCCGCTCCCATAAGTGTTCATTTCATGAGAATTTCCAAGAAAACTTATTTTTCGAAACGAAAAACCATTCGGAGACGAAATATTTTTTTGAGGGGAATATTTAGAAATGACTTTTTTTTTGAAACAGAAACATTATTTTTTTTATTGTCCCTTTCAAACATTAAAATTTTTACTGTTATTCTTTTTAATGACATAAGTACAGAAAATTACTGTATCCAATTATTTGAAAAAGGGAAAATTGCATTTTCACAGAAAAAGATATGAGCAAAAAATACCTGTTTCAAAAAAATTTTGGAAAATATTGTTTTTTGTTGAATATCGTTACTTCAAAGTCCAGTATTAGGAAGTCAACAATTTTTTTTTAATGTTTGTAACTTGATTTTAGGTCGAATAGAGCTAAGTAGTTACTGAAAATATGAACAAAAACCATCAAATCCGTTGAAAAATGACTAAAATAGGCAAAAGTTGAGCCAAAACCGATAAACTCTCTAATAGAAGGCGAGGGAATAAAGCTAGCAGAAAACTACACTAAGAACTTTTTTAAATTTGTATTATGGGCATTTTCGCATTTTGTTTTTTCGTGGCTCCGCCCCTTTTTGAGATATCCGCCTTCTAAGTGTGAGTACTAGCTAGCGCTTCGAGAAGAGTTCCTCAAATTTCTAAAGTGCGTATCTCAAAAAGGGTCGGAGTCTGGAGAAAGTTGTCAGCTGGTAAGTTACTTCAAATACTGTGTTCTACAACTTTCTAGTGAATCACTTTTTCCTCCGCCCCTTTTTGAGTTATTTTTTGTCTAGGTATTATCTCTTGCCCTCTAGCAAAAATAATATTTTTTTTTTCACTTTTTCACAGAAAATCGATTAGATGACTAATGTAAAACTAGGCAGGTAATTTATTCGTTAGTACAGAACATTTTTGAGACAGTAATTTTTTTTTGAAAAATATTTTTTTTTACTGTTTCAAAATTTTTCTCTTATCTTGGAATTTTTATAACAGGATATTGGAAATTCTCTTGCACCAGCAGTGTATCAAACTGTCTTACTGTTTCATTATAAAGATGAACACAACTTCAGGTTTGAAAGATGTGAATTATTTACTGTTTCAATATGGACGCTACCGAAAAAATTGAAAATGATAAAATGGGGTCCACTGGAGAATCATGAAAAACATTGGATGAATTTTTTTCCAGGAAACAGAAAAAAATTGTAAGAAGAATGGTCTCAAAGACCTAACAGAAGAGTATTGCTCCCCAAAATTTAAAGGTAAATTTTCTGTATTTAATTTTTGTCAAATTTAGATACACCGACAAATGCACCAAAAAAAATAAGTTTTTCTACAGTTTCATTTGAAAATCATTAAAATTCTGGTTTTTGGAAAGACAGTGGTCAATAAGCTGCAAAAAAACTAGACAAGAAAAAGTGACGGAACAAAAAACAACTTAATTCTGAAAAATAACTTTGAAAAAAAATTGCTGTTATATTTTTTTGGAAAACACCTAGTTAGTTTGTTTATTTCAGTTGAAACTCGTCCTCGTCTTCATAGAGACAAAGCAGATTTTTGATCGGTTCTCCTTTCGCGATCACAGTTTTTAATGATATTAATTCTAAAAATTTACCTTATTTTGCATGTTTATACCGATCCAGGTAAACGCGAAAACTGATAATCAAGATATTTGTTTCTACAGACAAAAACAGGAAACTCAAGGACGAACAGAATTCGAGGTGGGAACTTGAGAACTACTATTTCATGAAACAGTAAACGTTCTGGTCCCACTATGCCTGAAGAAACCCCGATTACAGCCAGAAATATTTGGAAAATTTTTTTGAAAAAAATGAATTTTTATTAGAAAAAATCTGCAAACAGTTTTCTACGCTTTAAAAGTATTGAAAATATAAATTCCTAGTTTCAGTGTGCA
>GL380489.1:0-19838 GCA_000143925.2 Caenorhabditis brenneri
TGGCTCTAATGGGAAATTGCGGACTCTAGACATAATAGCGGACTCTAGACAAAAAAGCGGACTTTAGAAAAAATAGCGGACTATAGTCTAAATAGCGGACTTTAACTAAAATAACGGACTATAGAAAATTCCGGACTATAGAAATTTTCAGATAAGACCGGAAATTTGAGAATGCGTGTGTAGAGCTTTTCCAAGAGTTCATGCACTCATAGGGTGTTTCCAAACTGAACTCTCTTAACATTTTTATCAATATGAGCTTATTTGGAATCCATGTTATTCACTGTACCAATGATTAAAAAAATGTAGTCAGATACCCGGGCGTACCTACGAAGCAAACACGCCTGATGCCAAGGAAGTCAACGTTTAACATTGGAAGGAGGACTGACTCATCAAAATTCTGGAGATCTGAGAAGTTGCTATCCAGCACATACCTCAATACTCAAAACTGATGATTATGACATCATCAACGAACAGGCGATGGAACCAGAGGTTTTGTCTATCACTGACGAAGAGGCAAATAAGTTTGAGAAAGACAATTGAATCTAACTACATGCTTTTATTTTATTTTCATCAAAAAAAATAATCGTGGTTCAATCATTAAGACTGTGAATAACATGAGATGGATTGAAAATAATACGCTCATATTGATAAAAATGTTAAGAGAGTTCAGTTTGGAAACACCCTATGAGTGCATGAACTCTTGGAAAAGCTCAACACACGCATTCTCAAATTTCCGGTCTTATCTGAAAATTTCTATAGTCCGGAATTTTCTATAGTCCGTTATTTTAGTTAAAGTCCGCTATTTAGTCTAGAGTCCGCTATTTAGTCTAGAGTCCGCTTTTTTGTCTAGAGTCCGCTATTTCCCATTAGAGCCCAAGTTTTTGTTGAAATATCGAGTTTATATTACTCACACCTGAGACCCCATTCAGACTTAATGCAAAAAACTGGGAAATTGCGAACATAATGCACCTCTCTTGCTCTTCTACTGGAACTCGTATGAAATTATTTTTTAACAATCTTGACCTAGTGGCAGTGAAATAATAGCAAATTGATGTTATTATCGTTTCTATCTATGCAGAATTCCTTTCGAATTAAAAATATGGCAAAAAGAGGGGTTTTTGTAACAACTGCCAATTGAGCCGTTGAAGCACCAGAGAGTGATGATGTTGGGTTTTTGTAACATAGTTAAGGATCTTAAGAACGCAAAAAAAAATTTGGAAAAACATATCTTCTAACAAAAGTTATGAGGTTTTGAAAAAAACGACATTTTCAATGGAACACCCTAATATTACTTGGAACTTGCTCTCTCTCTCTTTCTTTTTCTCTCTCTCTCTCTCTCTCTTTCTCTCTCTCTCTCTCTCTCTCTCTCTCTCTCTCTCTCTCTAAGGAACCTTACTCACAAATCAAAAACTGAGCAATTCCTGGTGACAATAGGCTCCTTCGCATATCGACAATCATGAAGAACAAGGATAGGCAATGATCTTGATACTACAGGAAAACTGAAAACTAGTCAAATAATTTGTTCATGAAACATTGAAATCTTGGAATATTAAGGCTAACTTTAGTTGGTAGTTCAGTTTACTCAAGAGTTTTAAGGAAGACATTTCTGAAATTTTTAGTTGCATAGTTCAATAAGCAACTCAATTGCTATTTGCTTGACAATAAGTAGTTTCAAAACTTTGCTGAAACCGAACATTTTTATGAACCATTCCTTTCTTCTTACCGGCCTAACCACCAAATTCAAAACAGCGAAAACTATGGAAATCCCACAAGAATAGCACATCAACCTTCTATAATTCCCCAATTTCTTCGGTGACTTTGTGATGATTAGGAAAATCAGAAAGGAATTCAGAACCACCGCAATAATAGTGGACACCAGTTGAATAAAATTTTTTGCAGTTTCGAATTCAGGAGATCTCATTTCAAAAAATGATGAGTGGTTAGTAATCGAAACGAAAAGTCGATTATCACAGCGATATTATTGTGAAGAAAAGGCACGTGAGAAGATCTGTTTTTTATGTTTGTTACGTGGCACAGGAAGGTAACATTGATTCAGACAGGAAATCAGAATAATAAGATGTGAACATGGAAGATTAATGAGAAACGGGAACATAAGAGTTACTCAGACAGGGATGGTGGTCAAAAATGGGGAATGATGTTTTGATTGCGAGGGTCGAGCTTACAAATTGAATGACTTTTATTGAATGACTGTAGTGAAATTACAAATTGAATGATTTTTACCTAGACTTCTTGAAACATGTTTTCATAACAAAATTAGTAAAATAACATAAACAGTTCTAACTGAGAATTTGGAGACAAAAATGAACTGACTGGAACAGAAAAACTGATATATTGTTCTTTGCAACTTTCAAAACATAATAAACTTTCATTTTCCATCTTCGATAAGCTGTAGAATCAATTCTTTCAAATAAGCTGTCCAAACCGATTTTTTTCTACGCTTTTCCTTCATAGGTAAGAAGACAGAAATGTTCGTGATAATGCTGTTTTGAAAAAGCTATGAGTGACTTTCGCGAAACTGGGAAAACAATGGGAATAAACTGGTCCAAAATGATTTATCGTGAATTCAAAAGTCTGTTTCAAAAAACAATGATAATGTCCCAGACACACTCTTGAGTTTGATAATCGAAATTGCATCTCGAATTGACTTTGAGCTCACTATCAGCCAAAAGTATTGCTGTTTTGAACCTACTTCTCCGGAGTGTTTGAAATATGATCTCATCATGAAACTAAATGGATACGTCCGAAAAATAGGGGCGGTACTGTTTATTCTGGAAAATAGGAAACCAAAGTGACCTGTCTGAAACAGGAACACCTTTTACAAAACAACAACTTAATTTTTAATCAATTCTTTGTTTTTATCACCTTAACTTTCAGATTCCATGCAATCCTATTGAATTGGTAACAATTTGGAAATTTACGATTATGGGTGAGTTGGAACAATTTATTCATGACATTAGTATTGGGGAAACGTTCACGTCAGAATTTTATCATCTGAACAAATAGTCAAGGAAAGATCAAGTGTTCAAGAGGGCAGATGAATTAGGTCCAAATGGTAATGTGACTCGTCTCAGAATAATAAGGGTGCACATTAAAGAAGCAACCTGAATGGGCAGCATGGCAAACTTACTGTTATGAGGCTCGAATAATGTTAACCAGTCAAATTGTGACTCTTAGCAGCGTTTTAACCGTCATTATAGTGGAGCAATTTTTTAGGAAGAGCGAGGAAACGTTTCATTTTGAGAGCTGGTTGAAAAAAGTACTGTTGATAAAAGTGCTTCCGGTGCCAACTGTTTTTAATGTCCTATCTTGTTTCCTAGTCAAGGTGCTGAAACTCAGATTTGCATATTTTGTCAGCTTTTTATTCCTTCGTCTAGAAACCGAGATATGATGTTTCCAACAGGACGCACTTATTAGAAACCTTAGGAAATATGGCTCTTATCCAAAACCCGGGTATTTATTTCTTTTTCGGGACCCATGGAAATACCAGGAACCCATGAAAATACCAGGGACCCATGGAAATAAACGAGATTCGTTTTTGAACACGCTGTTTTGAACCTCAGAACAGCAAGTTTGCCAAATCAACCATTCAGAATGCGTCTTTAAAGGAGGCCTAACACTAAATCCTATTTTTCTTGTACCTCATCTTTTGTGGGTCATATCTCAAAAACCAGCCATGGAATCAAAAAGTGTTCAACTGGACAGTTGTTACAAATTACATGAGGAGCAACTTTGTAGTTGATCTTTTTTCTGAAAATGCCTCCTTCAAAAGTTAGGGGGTATTCTCTGAAGAGTACTCCCCAAGCGAAGGTTCAAATTCAAAAGCGAAGGTTTTGATTCACGTGTGAAATAACAGTGAATCTCAAGCGAAGGTTCCCCATTCAAGGCCCCAAAACTTGACCTAAAAGTGATTTTCGTGAAAAATGGTGAGAGACTTTTCGATGTAACTCGCCGAGCTCTATCCGATGGTGTAGAAATCTTACCTACTTTTTTTAGTGTTAGGCCTCCTTTATATGTACTTTTATCAATTTGGGACAAGTCACATTACCGTTCGGACCTAATTCATCTGCCCTCTTGAACATTTGATCTTTCCTTTACTATTTGTTCAGATGATGAAATTCTGACGTAAACGTTCCACGTAATCAGGATAAGTCATTCACTTCCCTCGATTCTCTCTTTTCCCCCCTCTCTCTATTTTTTTGCGTAAGCTAAACGTAATTCGTAACACTGTTCGAATTCGTTAATCCTCATATTGCGCGAGCTACTGAGCAGACCACCCCTTCCTCCCTATCGAATTTTTTGACGTCATCCATATAACTGATACACTATTCTACCCATCACGTGTAGCTTGACGTAATCTGAGTATTGCGTGATCTACTGCTGGACTATCCTCCCCCACCTCTTTCCACGCCCCTTTCTACAGTTTTCTGCCAGGAGGCCAGTGGCATTCTGCAAATTCCCGCCCCTTTTCTGACCACGCCCATTTCGAGGTACTGCTATATAAGCAGTGGAACAGTAATCCAATTCATTCTTCTCATTTAGTCTACCCCGGAATGGTGGACTCCATTTAGTCTACCCCGGAATAGTGGACTCTCTATGCTGATTTTTTTGAAATTTTTGTATGGATATCAACCTTAATATATTCATCTTCTGCTCCTTTGGAATACCAACTTGCCTCCAGGATCAAATTCTTCTGGGTAAGCTATGAAAAATAGTTTAAGGAAACTTTAGGTAGACTTGACGCAAGCCCTGTGTCCAACGCTGTGAATGATGACTCTTCCACTTTCAGCTCAAATCAGAACAATTACAGCCGTCGTCGTTCGAATGGTAGAGCCAGCTGAGAGACGGAGCCGAGAGATGAGGACGTTCAAATGACTGGTTCCGGTGCCAACAGCTCTTCGAGGAAAGCCGAATCGTTGGATCCAGATAAAAAGAAGAAGGAGAAGATGGAAAATCTTTCTAGAGTTCAGTCTGGTACGTTTCTTTAGAATATATGTATTTTCATTTAAAAAAACTATATCTAGGTGGCACCTCAGCAAATACCAACAAAATTCTTCTATACTATCTGGATGCTGCTCCAATTTTATGGAATACAACAACTTGGAGATGGGAATATCTCGCGTAAGTTAAATTCTAGAATGTAAAAAGAGAAAAATATCGTAGTTGCTTTCATATGATAACCGAAACTTAGGCTGAAACTTTTTCACCTCTTTTAAGAGACAGGAGTGAAGGGACAGAAGTTATTCAGTGATGAGTGCGGCGCATACACACACAGATGCCGGACTATCCCTTCAATACATAGAAAAATAGAAAAAATGAATTAGTTTAGGGTGGGGTGGGGGGACGGGTGGCCGCACTTCTTTGACACTCACATTTTTTTCAGCAGAACTGAAAATCATGTAATTTTGTTTGCTGTCAAAGCATTTAGGATTGCAATTTAGGCTGAGAGGCCTCCATTAGTCACTATTAGCAATAGTAAAGTTTCCTTCATGTGGGCACTTTTTTCCCGGGACCATTTTGTTATCAAAATACTATTTGGACTTAAAGGAGGACTGAAGTCACATTTTTTTTGTTTTTGATTCTGGTAGATTAGCACATTTTAGAAACATTTCCCTCTTGACGGATATATCTTCTATCGATCGTGTTCCTTTTACATCGTTTGTTTCAATTTTCATGTTCTAATTCCTTTGATTTCAGAAATCATGCCAGCTGTCACCAAGAAGACTATCAAGAAAACTGACGTTGTTCCCAAGATTCGAGCACCACACTACATCATCAGTGGAGACCAGATCCAACTGAAAGAAAGCAAAAAGATTGTTCGAAGCGACGAAGATCTAGGAGCTGTGCCAGCAGCAGTATATAAGGAAATGGGAAAGATGAAGGCCCGCAATTCAAAAATTAATCGTGATTTGGACATCGGTGAGTTAATTAATTAATTAAGGGTGGCCGCACTTCTTCGATTCTCACAGTTTTTAGCAAAACTAAAAATCATCTAATTTTATTTGCTGTTAAATCCCTTAGGATCGAAGTTCAGGCTAAGAGGCCTCCATTAGTCACTATTAGCAATAGCAAAGTTTCCTTCATGTGGGCACTTTTTTCCCGGGACCATTCTGGGATCACAACACTATTTGGACTTAATTTATCAGATCCATTGAACATTTGATCTTTCCTTGACTATTTGTTCAGATGATATAATCCAGATGTAACAGTCCCACGTAATCAGGATAAGTCACTTGCTTTCCTAATGTCTCTTTCTTTTCCCTTCTTTCTTTTTTTGCGTAAGCTTTACGTAATCCATAATACTGTTCGAATAGTCTACCCCTCCCCCTAGTTTTAGTTAACCCTCATATTGCACGAACTACTGATCAGGCCACCCCCCACGGGCTAAACTGAGACTCGAACAGCGGAGGGAAAAGTAGAGATAAGGTAATGGTGATTAGCATACTTAGAAACCCGTCGACACGGGCCGGAATATAACTCGCTTCAAAACGAAACTTGTGAGCAGAACAACATACCAGATGACCGAACTCGACGAGCTCCACAACATCCAATAAAAACGATCCTGATTTGGAATCTGTGTTACATGACGGGCCGGCTTTCTAAAGCCGGGCCCCGCGATTTTTGCCGGCGCGGACCACATTATCGCCTTCAAAGCAGGCTCATTCATATTGGATGTTGTAAAGCTCGCCGACTTCTATCATCTGGTATATTGTTTCGCTCACAATTTTCATTTTCAAGCGAGTATATATGCCGGCCTGGATTAGTTGGTACAGTAATTTATGAAGAAATTTTTTTTTCAGCTCAAGAAATGGAAAGGCTCCGTCAAAAGAGGTTAGCAAGGGAAAAGAGAAACGAGAGAGATCGATAGAGGCGCCAAAATATGTCGAAAGAAGAGAAAGATCGTCAGCGTCAGAGAAGATCAGAAAAAGACAGAGCAAACAGACAAAAGAAGAAGGAGAAGAAAGAAAATCTTTCTACAGTTCAGTTCTCCAACTCCGCCTCGCCTTCGTCTTCGGGCCCCAACATCTTCAACTCCGGGTCCGACCGTTCCATTACCTCCAGGAACTCAGACCGTTGCCACTCCAATTGCCCATTCCTCGTCTGCTACTTCTGCCTCAACTGCTTACAACCTCCGTTCGACTGCTGCTCCGGTCAAGCCGAATCGTCCGACGCCGCCGCCGCTACTCCAGCAACTCTGAATCGGATCCAGAATCAGAATATGAGGACGATATTTGTTTTCTTCTATTCTACTACAGTACCCCTGAAATCAATTGTATTGTGTTTTCAATTTGTTCTTCTACTCACAAATGTTCTTCTACTAACCATCCCCTCCATTTTCCAAACTCAATTCCACTACAGTAACCCGTTCAAATTTTTTCAATCCAAATAAAAAACCACCTCATTCTTTGCTGTTATTTTACACCAAATTTTAAAGCTTTTCTTCTTATTTGTATTCCAGATTTCATATTTTTGTCGTTTGTTCTTGTTTAACTTCTGCTGTTTTTTATTTAACTTTTCTTCCCGTTCAACCGAACTGTTTTTCATAAGTTTCTCACTATTTTCGCTTTAAAGCAATTCAAATAAAGACCCTCCAATAAAAGAGCACTTGTACTTTCCATTGGTCATCTATCTCATCCACTTGTTACACTGCCAAGAAGTCAATCCTTCTGCTCATGATGCCATCTTTTAGGAGTTACGTCACCCGGTCAGATGATATAATCCAGACGTAACAGTTCCACGTCATCAGAATAAGTCACTGACTTTCCTAAACTCTCTTTCTTGTCTCTTCTCTCTTTTCTTTTCGTAATTCATACGTAATTCGTAATACTGTTTGAATAGTCAACCTCTCCCACTTAGTTTTAGTTAATCCCCATATTACGCGATCTACTTAGCAGACCACCCCTCCCTCCAATCAACCGAACGTCTTCGCATTAGGAATATTCTTTGACAGTTTCAATTGAAAGGGACAGCAGCAGTAATTATACTCAGCGATAAGGGTGCATTTGACTCGTAATTTCCAAAATTTTCAAAACCTAATAATACTTGAAATGTTCCACTACGAACACCGCCAAGGACAACAACGGGCAACTCGACAATGTGGAGGAGGATTCGGATCAGATTTTTGGAGATATTTTGGGTGAGTTGTAGAAATCGAAATTCATAAATCCTTGCAACAAAATTGGAACATTTCTACAGAGCCGGGAACACGAGCATAATATCTACAACACCACCCTTCCCGGAATCACCAGCAGCCGATTTCATTAGCAAACAATGGGCCAAATTCTATGGCATTCAAGGACAAGACACAATCTCGACAAGGAAGTTTCCCGTTATTCTGTGATTCAAGCTCCTCAGACTGCTTTTCTAATCAAGAATCTTTGACAATTCACTCATATCCAAACGGCTCAAATCTACAATCTTTCAATCTAAATTCTTCGTTGGGATCAAGATGGAGACTGAGCAGCACAATCTCGCCAGGAAGGAAAAATATCAATTAGCCATTAAAGCATTAAAACTGTTGTCAGCCGTATTCTTACACAACTCTGTATTTTCAAACACGTTTTTTTTACCTCCCATCAACTCTATATTTCTAAATACGTTTTTCTACCTCCCGTACCCCTAGTGATCCTTTTATTTGTGACTTATATCGCGCCCCATTGTCAATAGCCACTTATAATTGGACACTTTCATTCAAATTATTTTCGAAAATAAACTTGTCCAAGCTTCCTAATTTCTTGACTTTTAGCTGCTGTTCTAGTGTTTTTCCTGATGTACTCATCATTGTAAGTCAAAAAACAAGGAGGTTCGAACAAATTAATTCTCAAAAGTAATTCGAATAAATGTTTTCTCGAGAAAATTCACAGCGGAGATCTTGAAACCTCAAGGTGGGATATTTCCGACAATGGGGCGTTATCAATTTCGGTTCTCAATGTATAATCATTTCCAAATATTCTAATTGTAAGAGCGTTCCAATTTTTGTTTTTCTTTTCCTAATTTTCCATGAAGATACATTAAAGACAGTGCAAAATCAAATGAAATAATACCCTTCATAAGTCAAAACTGAAACGGATGTTAGCATATATTATCTTTTTTTGAGTCTTAGTTGATCAACTTATAATTGGAAAGCTCTCAAACTTTACATATAGGAATGAGGACTATAAATTAATTTCAAATCCAGAGGAAATGTTCATTAGTCAAAACTGGAACGGATCTTAGCATTTCCATTCTTATTTTGAGCCGTAGTCGATCAACAGATTCTAGATACTGGAACAGCCAAGTTTTTGATCGAATTATTATCAACAGTGCGGCTCAAACCATACTCACCAAAGTTCTTGTTTTATTTTCCCTATACTCACATATATAATGATCAGAAACCTGAAAACTTCAGGAGCAGTGGCTGGTCACTGGCCAAGGTACTCGTGATAATTCCGCCTGACTACGTTGATATCCGACAAAGCGTGTGATTTTGCTATACGAATTTTGTCGAAGCTTCCAATTTTTGCCCACTCTCTCTTTTTTCAAAAGACCAAACCATCAAAATCTTGCTATACGAAAAATAAGCAGTGGCTTGTGACTGATTAAGGATTTGTCATATTTCCGCCTGATTTCTTCGATAGCCTACAAAGCATGAGATTTTGCTATACGAATTCTGTGAAAACAACAAAATGTCTCTTTCTCTATTCAATAATAGCCAGAGTTTCTCTAATTTTTTTTTCTCTTTTTGATCTCTCGTTTTGTTTCTCCCCGCCTCCTTTTTTCAGCATTTGTTTCATTCTCCATCCCTGGTAACTTTGTGTCAAGTATGCCTAAATCAATATGATTATTTCTAATTTCTATTCATCACTTTATTCTACTCATATTTAACCTATTTTTTATCATATATATTCACTTCATTCATACCACTAAATCAACTATTTATTCTGGTAAGTGTTCAATTTGAATTCGATTTCCTTAGCAAAATGGTATCTTATTTCAGGCAACTTTGTGATTAGTACGCCTTCATTTTTGATTTTTCCGAATTTTTTTTTGCTCCGTGCATCAGGATAGGCTTCGTCCAAACAGACCGTCCAACGCATAGGATTTTGGTGGTTCCAATACCGGTAAAACTGGTCCAATGGTTCAAATGCTAGTCCCTGTAGTCTGAAACTAGTTGGCCTAAAAATCGCTAGCCGGCAGTTTTTTATTCTACAACAATAGTTATTACACACATATCCATCAATCTATGGTTTTATTAAAATGGGACTTATATAATAACCTCCATACTAAAATAACAACCATCATTAATCTTTTCATACATATTATCGAGATTTCAAATTTATTTTATTGTTTCAGTCCAAAAATTAACTTCCTCATTTTTGCATTGATCTCAATTTTGTCTTCTTCCCACGTATTTTGTTTTAAAAAAAGTTTCTTCTGAATGAATCTGAAAATAGAATCAGGCTGTTTATGGCAAACAAAGTTTTTTTTTGGTTTTTAGAAAAACATGAAGTGAGATAAATATTGTTTCAAAACTTTGAATCTGGAAGGAAACAAAATTAAAAGCAGTGGAGTTCTAGTTTTCATCATTCATTAATCTCAAAATGAATTTCTTTTGGTATTCTTTTTATTTCTGTATTTTTCACTTTAGCTGGATTTTGTTTTATAATCACACATCTGGAGAAATGATAAAGTAGAGAAATTGCAATTCTGCTATATGAAAACAGGTAAGGACTTGTTGGGAACTAAAGGTAGTCATGTTATTTCACGCGGAAAGTCTAATAAACCTTGAAGGGTAAGCTTTTTTTCACCGGAAATCTCAAAAATCCCTGCTGGAAAACATCTTTCGAATTTTCCAATGTCTCAAGCGCTAACGAGTGGCAAGCGACTTGGCTAACTACATTCCAGTGATAGATCTTACCGGTCACCATCTGATCTGCTTTTTTTTTCAATGATAGATAGTCGTCCTTGAAACATCTGCTAAAATAAGAAATCAGAAAAACAAAATTGAAAAATTTTGAGATGTTTTTGTTGAAGATGTACATTTTTGTTTTCGTTTGTTTGTGTGCCAAACGTTTCCGGAGGAACAAGCTAATGAGTGTTTTCGAAGCTTTTGTGAGTTTCCAGCTAAAAATAGTGTTTCTCTAGGTACCGAAGCAGCCAAGGTTTCCTTATTATAATGGTGAGCACTGCACATTTTTTATAGACCGACCGTGAACTTCAATTTCATTTTCTCCACCCTCCCATATGTAGTGATCGGAAACAGGGGTAACACTCCAGTTTGATAAACTGTTTTATGAAAATAAGTTGCGGTTTGTGACTGACCAAAGTACTCGTGATATTTCCGCCTGACTTCTTCGATATCAGACAAAGCATGAGATTTTGCTATACGAATTTCGTCAAAACTTCCAATTTTTGCCTACTCTCTATTTTTTCAGAAGACCAAACCATCAAAATCTTGCTAAACGAAAAAAAGCAGTGGCTTGTGAATGATAAAGGGTTTGTCATATTTCCGCCTGATTTCTTCAATATCCTGCAAAGCGTGGGATTTTTCGGCTCTTTCCGGTTTTAGTGGTCCAATGGGCAAATCGATGGTCCCATAGGACCAGCTGGTCCCAAAACAGCACAATGGTCCCATAACAAAATGGCTGGTCCCATGAAGTCTGGTCCCAACACGACTGGTCCCATAAATAGAGTGAGAGTCCCACTATGGGACCTCTGGTCCCATCTTCACTTACTTTTTTTTCGAGGGCAGTATTTTACAAAAGACATAAGAAATTTGTCGTCTCTTTGGGATCTTAAACGTTTGGGCACATAAAACCTAAGCCTTTGGCAGAGACGGGTACCATGTTCTGTAAATTGAGGTGTGTGTTTCCTAAGCCTGTTTTCATAATAGGGTTTTACGGTTGTAAATTTAAAGTGAAAAGTGAATGTTAAATGATGTATGATTTCTGGAAAAAATTATGTCGTGTCTTTTGTTGTGTTTTCTAAATGTTGGCCCAATTAATTTATTATTTGAAAGCGTTTCAACACGACTATTGAACCAGGCTTAGGAAACACATGGGCAAGGCGACAACATTTGAGCACAAAGTCAGAAGCTTTGTCCTCTTTGAAAACCTCCACTCAACTGAACTATCCTAGGTCACCAGTCCCTAAGCTTCAGAATAAGGAAAACATTGATAATGAGATATATTTGAAACGAGTATAAATATTTTCATGCAACTCTTCTTATTTGCAAAATATCAAATATTTGAAAGCGAAGGTCCCAAAAACGGAGTCCCGAAAATGTTTTCCTTCTTTTACACTACAGGTTATGGGACTACTGGTCCCAACATTGGACCACCGGTCCCACTATGGGACCGTGATTTTATTGATGGGACCTTTCGGGACCAGCGGGTCCCATATGGGACCTTGCTTTCCTCCCTTGGGACCATTATTTCCGACATGGGACCAGTGTTTCCACCATGGGACCAGCGATTTGCCCATTGGATCACTAAAACCGGAAAGAGCCGATTTTTCTATATTCAGAACTTCTTTGCTTCTTTTTTTCTTTGAGCTCTCGTCTTGTTTTTCCCCGCCTCCTGTTTTTTGAAATTTGTTTCATTCTTTCTTCCAGGTAACTTTGTGTTTAGTATGCCCAAATTGATATGATTATTTCTAATTTTTCTATTCAATTTCATTCTGTTCATATTTAATCTATTTTTTATCATATATTTATGTTTGTTTGGGTATGTTCCTATGATTTCTCATGTGATACACATGCCAATTGCAAAGTTCGTGTATGATTATTGGTAAATACATCTCCAGGTTTTTGTTCTATACTATCATCGGATTTTTCCTCTTCACAACAATTATTCCTGGACACAGCCCACATGATGTTTCTATTGCACCTCTCGATTCGATGTTATGTGGGAGAGTTTGGGGTTAGTTGGTTTTATTCGTGGCCCAATGTTTCATAATTTGCATGTATCACTTTTGGTTTTTTCTCTTTATCTATTTAATTTTCTTTTAAACTTCTCATTTTACGGTGAGTTTTTGAATAATTTCTTCAGAGTTTTAAAAAAGGTAGTTTTCAGATATGGCAATGTATATTTTTTGTTTCATGTTCTCTCGATATGGCGTTTTAATTTCATAAGCACTTTTCTATTCTAGTTTTTTTTCTGATCTTCTGCTTCCATTATTTCTGGATTTTTTTTGTTCATGCCATTCTTACTTTTGATTAGTTACCTTACCCAAAATTTTGAAACTCTCTTCCCATTCATCTTTTGCAGATTTTTTCCATGTTTCAGTTGTACCATTCTATACTTATGATGTTTTTTCACCTCATATTTCTTATTTTACTCTCAATTTTTTCCCTCAACTTCTTCTCTTTGAATTCTCACCTATCATAAAAACACTGTGTTCTTTTCATAACATATATTTTTTTTCATAATAAATTTGCTATATTTTTATAATTATTTGATCAACTTTGACTGAGACAGAAAAACACTAAGGTAAAACTGCGTAGAACCATCATGCTAAAATTCGGAACAAAAACTGCAAAGATTATGAATTTATGTTCACAGATGAGAAATTGGTCCCAAATCAGCAACAAGCCTAATTGAATCGAAAATCAAGTCCAGTAAATTTAGAAGCAGGTCAAACAGAATGAGCTAGTATTCAAAATAGTTTGATCATACATGCTGTCAATTTCAACATTGGCAAATATACGACAAGTTGCTGAGCCGTTATCTACGCCAAATATTGTAATTTGTGCAAGCAACTTGCTTCTATTGCGAGCAACTTTCTGGAAGCAACCTGCCGCTTGCTCGCCAATAATTTCTTGAGTGGATCTTTAGTATCATGTGGAAACAGAGTGCTAATTGATTTCAATTCGAAAAAAATCTTCATAATCGAAATTGAAATGGATCTAAGCATATCTTCTCATATTTTGAATCTTAGTTGTTCGAATTTCAACAGGAAAGGAATGAGGGCTATAAATTACCCTCAATTTCAGAAAAACCTGCATAAGTCAAAACTGGAACGGATCATAGCATTTCTTTTTTATTTCAAGACGTAGTTGATGTACTTATGATTGGAAAACTTTCAATCTTAACCTGTAGAGTTTAAGATTATAAACTGGTCTTTACTTGGAAGAAAATCTCCATAAGTTTTTGTCAAGACCCAGGTCTAAAAAATGTTTTTCTTAATACTAAAGCAGACAAATTTTTGATTAAATGTGCAGCCTAGTTTTTTTCAGCAATGAACTCCTGTTTCATTCTCCCTATCCTCACATATGTAGTAATCAGAAACAGCGCAAAAACTTTAGGAGCAGTGGCTCTGTGATAAGGTAATCCTGATATTTCCGCCCGGCTTCTTCGATATCCGACAAAGCGTGAGATTTTGCTACACGAATTTCGTCAAAGCTTCCAATTTTTGCCTACTCTCTCTTTTTTCAAAAGGCCAAACCATCAAAATCTTGCTATACGAAAAAGAGCACTGGCTTTTGAGTGATAAAGGACTCGTGCTATTTCCGCCTGACTAGTCTGCTAACCTACAAAGCGTGAGATTCTGCTATACGAATTTTGTTGAAACAACCAAATGTCTTTTTCTCTAGTTGATCTCTCGTTTTGTTTCTCCCCGCCTCCTTTTTTTTCAGAATTTGTTTCATTCTTCATTCCTGGTAACTTTGTGTCAAGTATGCCTGAATTAATATGATTTTTTCCAATTTCTATTCATATTCAAGCTATTTTTTATCATATATATTCACTTCATTTGTACCACCAACTTAAATATTTATTCTGGTAAGTGCTCAATTTGAATTCAATTTCCTTAACAAAATGGTGTTTTATTTCAGGCAACTTTGTGATTAGTACGCCTCCATTTTTGATTTTCCCGAATTCTAATCTTCTTTCCATCGCAACTTGCTTATAGAAACTTTATATTCATCCTACCCCATTCAATATATAATAACCTTCATTCCAAAATTAATATTAACCTCATCATATTGTTTATCGGAGTTTCAATTTCATTATATCGTCATTTTTTGACCCGAAAGATCAGGAGGAAGAGCTGTTACGGGTAGCTGGAGAGTGTTTTCATCGGGTATTCTATATGTTACATGCGGGTATTATGGCTGATGCGGTGCTCATTTTGAAAGGCGGGTTGAGACGGAGCAGGAAATATGTGAGGGAACCCAGAGCAGGATAGGGATACTGTGACAACCGTCATAGAAGGAGTAAGTTATTGTGTCTGTCTGTTTGTCGCCATGTCTGTTTATCTGTCTGTCTGTTCACATGTTTGTCTGTTCGTTGGTTTGCTGTGTGTAACAGAAAGACAGACAAACCGATAAACAGACCGACTTTTAGATTTTTTTGATTTTTTTTCAGTTTTCCAATCAACTTTTTTTGCAGACTCATTTCCCTTCCCAATCTATGAATAATGTTGCCTATCTCAATGCATGTTTGGCCTCCTTCTCTGTACTCTGTGGCGATATATCAATTTCCGGTACACCTACTCTTCGAGTTGCACGTTATTCTTCTAGTTTTTTCAGTCATCCTCTTTGAGACAAATTGCATGTTTGTTGCGAACCATATGTATTTGGTATTTAATTATCTGCTTCCAATTCTGGGTCACAAGGAAAGTATTTGTTCCGTAAGTCCTATTATGAAGAAGTGTTTAGAAATCAATGGAGGAATTCAGATATTTGGAGTCATTCCGAAACAAAACAAATGGAAAGATGGGAAACGTCTGTATTGGAAACATTTTCCCTACCTATCTACCCTTAAATTATCACGTCATGTTTCCTACCTTCAGCTATCACTCTATCTTTTTCTCAATTTCTTCCCTACTTGTGTTCTTTTCATAATATTTTTTTTAATAAATTTTCTATATTTTTATAATGATTATATCAAATTTGAGTAAAACAACAGAACAATAAAGCGAAGCTGCGTAAAAGCATCATGTTGCACCAGTTCAACTATACTCGACAGCAAGAAACTCGAAACCAAAACTGCAAAGATCAGGAATTTATGTTCACAGATGAGAAATTGATCCCAGATCAGCAACAAGTCTAATTCAATGTCAAAAAATTTACAAGAAGATCAAACAGAATGAGCTAGTATTCAAAATGGTTTGATCACACATTCACTTCCACATTCAGACCATCATATTCTCATGGCTGTCAATTTCAACATTGGCAAATATACAGCAAGTTGCTGAGCCGCTTTCTGCGCCAAATTTTTGCTTCCCGTTATGGAAAATCTCCAAGAGAAAGAGTTCGGTAGTTTTTGTTTCTTCGCCTGCTCAGTCATCATTTGAATGGGTCAGTGTGCTTGTTCGTGGCCTTTGGTGATGCTTGCTGTTTCTTGAATTTCGTGGAGTTGTTCCATCCCATTTCACACAAGCGTCTGGTTTTGAAATAAAACATCATGTGGATGCGCCGACCAAAACAGTAGAGAAATTTCCAAGATTTTGTGGAAGTGAATATCAAATCTAGAATCAAAAATATATTGATAGACTCCAAGTTCTAAACTCACTTTGCGAACCTTTTTTCCCGACTCAAAAAATCCATAATCTTCATGTGTTTCTCAACTTCAATTGTTTTGTACGCTGCCGTTGTAGTTGGTATTCGAAAAGCATTTTGGCTTTTTTTTGCTTAGAACAGAGAAGTGACGACGGTGAGTTTCAGAATAACAGACGAAACAGACGGGAATAAGAAAAATGAGAAGTACTATAAAGCAGATGAAGAAGAAAGGGAAGGAACAGCAGTGAACTCCGACAATCAATAGACAAATTCAGATGTTTGGAAGACTGTTCATACAGGAACAAAAAATGATAGAAAAATGCATTTTTGCTGATAAGTGTGAAAGATACCGTGAACAGTTGCATAGGTCATAAAAAGTGATAAGCGAAGCAGATAAACTTCAAATTGCAGTTCTTGGAATTACACCAGAGACTTATTTAACTTGAGGCGACATGTCTGATAAGGAAAGGGCAACTTAGCTCTTTCCACATTCTTTGGACACTTTATCATGTACTTTTGTATTTTTTTTTCACTATAAAATTTTTCGAAATTTCAGTTTTTCAAGAGATTTTTTGAAAATATCTTACCTGTGGATATGGATGATATCTCCCTGCCGTCTTCTGCCGTCTTTGGAAAATCCAGACGTTTATTCCGACAATAATTATGAACCAGGAAGGCATCATTGAAAACCAGTGACAAAAAGGGAAAATAAACAATGGTGGGGAGCTGCATACGGGCTCAGAAGCTCATTGTGTGTTCACTTCGGGCCAGATCGGTGACGCTGGCCTCCATGCGGGATCCTCCTTGTCGTCGTACACTTATGATGTTGGCAGCACGGGGTACACTTCTCCTTCCATGGCCAGATCAGTGATGCTGGCCTCCATGCTGGGTCCTCGTCGTCGTATACGTATGATGTTGGCAGCAGGGGGTAGACTTCTCCTTCCATGGCCATGCGGGATCCTCGTCGTCGTATGCGGGATTCTCCTTGTCGTAAGATGTAGGCGTGTATTGGAGTTTCGGGCAGGGTTTTTGTTTCTGAAATTTTTAGAGCATTAAAATCACGGGACCGGGGGAAATTGTTTTCAAGGTTCCATGCAGACTTATATGACTAAACAACTAAAATTGCATCCCAGTTAACTTAAATTTGAAACCGAGTTTTTTTTTCAAAAACTAAACATTTTTGTTTTTCCTCAATAGGTCTCGAAAACAATTCTTCAAGGTCCAATTTGGTAAAACTAGAGGTGATTAAAATTCGGAAATTCAAAAGTGTTTTAGCGATAGTATCAGCTCACATATTTTGTAGGAAATTCCCAAACGGCCTATAAAATACCTAACTTGTGAAACAAAAATGTGTTACCTGTGGATATGGATCATGGCGTCATCTGCCGTCAGTCGATGTTGCTTTTTTATCCATGTGCACTCGTGGTTACCGACGAAGTTCTGCTGAAATTCAAGTTGTTCTTTTTCACATTAGTTAATTTGGCTCTATAAAAAAAAGTTATTACAAAAAACACAAAATAAAATGTCCAAAGAATGTGGAAAGAGCTAAATTGCCCTCTCCTAATCAGAAATGTTGTCTCAAGTTAAATAAGTCTCTGGTATAGTTCCAAGAACTGCAATTCAAAGTACAATCTGCTTTGCTTATCAATTTTCTTGACCGGAGTATGTAACTATTCACAGTATCTTTCATTCTGATCAGCGAAAATGCATTTTTCTGTCATTTTTCTTATTCCCGTATGAATCGTCTTCCAAACATCTGAATCGGTCCATTGATTGTCGGAGTTTACCGGCTTACCTTTAATCTCTTCCTCTTTTTCTTTGAATTCCTTGTTTTATTCAAATCATGCAAATAAAAAAAAACCAATAAATACGCAAACAATAAAAAGTGCATAATTGTAATTAATTTCAGGAAATAAGAAAATGTTCGATGCAAAAAATGCGCATCTCCTGTACGTCGGAGTTTGTTTTTTGCAACAGCCTGAACCCTGAGAAAAATCCTATGGAGGTTGAACACCCTATTTTTACTTCGAAGAAGACTCTGATTTTTGGAAAATCCGTCTGGGGGGGGGATCTATCTCTGTATTTTCATTTGCAGGTGCAGGGTATCAAGCAACCGAGCATCTCAAACACGCTTTGAAGGGGGGTGGGAACTCTCATGCATAAGGTGATTTTCGAAGAAAAAAAGGAGCAGTCTTTTGAAAACAAGCAGGGCTGGCGTGCTCTCTTGGCCGCATAGCGCACTAGGTAGCGATTTTGACAATCTGTCAGACCACCCTGGGTCCGAACCCGCCAGAAGTACCTGAATTTGTAATTTCAGGTATTTTTTCTTGAGTTTCCCTTTCTTTAACAATTACAGCTCACTTCAAGGTCACCACACTCAGTCTGAGCCCCTTATGAGCACATGAATTCTATTCTACACACCGTCACTTGCCCACCACATTCGTTATCCATCTACCCCCACCCCCCCCCCTAATATCATCCTCCACCCACGCCTGCATGTCCCTGTTCCACTATCCCAGAACAATTAACCCAGAAAATTGAATCAAACTAACTCTGACTGTCATTCCTAATATCGAATCCTCTTCGATCCAGAGGAAGCGCAATGTCCTAATGCAGAGGAGTTATGCCGCTCTGAGAATTTGAAATTAGGAAAAATGAAAATACTGACGTTTTTTACCTCTAGCTTATCCAGTATCGACTTCCGAAGGCTCTGAGATCCAAGTTTTCCCATTTCGACGCAATTTTTTCGAACTGAAATTATAAATTATGTTTGAAGTGACGGAAAATTGTCGGCGATCGTTATAAAAAATATTAAAAGCAATGGAAAACACAATTAGTTCGAAAAAAATTCAAAAAATTCGAAAAATTATCATTTTTCGAATTTTTTTCATTTTTCCCACTTTTTGCCGATTTTAATCATGTTTTTATTGAGAATTTCGGCTCTTATCCGTTTCCCGGGTATTTTTAACTTTTCCGGGACCGGAAAAAATAATACCCGGGACCGTCAGAAATACCCGGGACCTAAAAATAATACCCGGGACCAAAAAAAATATACGGGACCGGGTTTTATCAAACAGGTGCCCTTTGGAAATACTCGGGACCGTCAGAAATACCCGGGACCTAAAAATAATACCCGGGACCAAAAAAAATACACGGGACCAGGTTTTATTTTAAAAATGCCTTTTGGAAATACCCGGGACCGGCAGAAATACCCGGGACCAATGAAATTTACGGGACCTGAAAAAACTTTTCCGGGACTGAAGAAATTTTTCCGAGGCTCATCCCACTCGATTTTGCGCTCCCAGAAGCTTTTTTGTTGTGTTTCCTATGCCTTTTCTGA
>GL380490.1:0-27240 GCA_000143925.2 Caenorhabditis brenneri
AAACGGCAGGATTTACAGGGAATACGTGGATTAGCGATTCTTTCAGTTTTAGGATTTCATTTCTATCCAGTATATTTTCCAAATGGATATCTTGGAGTTGATCAGTAAGTTTTTAACTTGAGTTCTTTCGATGCATGGGATAAATAAACTGCCAAAATAGGATTACTCTTTCAAATTGTGAATCCAGAATGTTTCATCGAACTTTGAGAACCAATCGAGCATTCCAGTTTGATGACACTCAAAAGGTTCTTCCAAGAAGCGTTTTTTTTTAGTTTTTCTCATATTCATGTTACCATCAAAAGCTTAAAAATTCTTCGTTTTCAGATTCTTTGTTCTCTCTGGATTTCTAATGTGCATGTTGCTCACAAAAACCGAGAAAATGCCGATTTTATCAGCGATTATAAACTTTTATTCTCGTCGATTCAAACGAATTCTTCCATTATATTTTCTTATTATTCTGATATCTATCGTGGCTTTATTTACCGTTTTCCTCGAAACTGCGATCGAACAGAATCTATCTTCTGGACTGAAAGCCTTGTTTTTCGTATCAAACCGCCCGAAAACTGGAGAAGAAGATTATTTTGAGAAACTATCTCTAGCTGTTGATATATTCACTCACACATGGTCACTTTCTGTAGAAATTCAATTCTATTTCATTGTTCCATTCATTTTCATTATTGGAAACTTGTTTTCTGGATTTCTCAAGTACACATATTACTGTATTCTGGGTGAGTAACTTTGATTTTAAAGTGAAAGAGCATTGATTACTTTCAGGTATCACATCCTTATGCTATTATTTATTAACATCCCAAACGATTGCTTTCAATAGTATGTATGCGAGAATTTGGCAATTTTTAATTGGAATGATTGTATATTTATTCTACTTCAACAAGTCTCAAAGTGCTACTTCTCTTCCATATAATTTACTAGAAACTACTGAAAAAGAAGGAAAAGAGAAGCTTTTAGAAGGGGAAAATGATGGATTTGATGAAAGTGACGATGAAGAAAAAGAGGAAAAAACGATGGAAGCTGAGAGCATCGTTCGAAAGTCATCCACTTATTTGGGTCCATTCTCCAAATACGTTTTCTTAGTTCCAATGGTTTATATTGTCACTTATCCTATTGCGATAAATCAATCTTTCCTTCGGCAAGTACATCCTCAGTTACTAATGAAAACAATCGTTTCAGACCAATTTTCACGACTTTCACCGGTGCTTTGATGCTGGTTTCTGTTGATGATGTTTATTTGAGTAACAAATATTTGACCTACATTGGAGACATTTCCTATTCACTCTATTTGATTCACTGGCCAATTTATTCGTACTGTAAGCTCATGTATCCAGGAAATGTATTTGGTACGTTTTTGGACAAACTGAAAACAATGTTAAAAGTTCGATCTGTTTACGGAAATTTAGAATCTAAACAGGGGAAGGAAGTGAAAGGAATGGTTCAAAATAACATTTTATTTGATACTCGAAAACAATGACTAGTTTTTATAATCTTTCAGTTTTGACGACAGGATTAATCGCCTCAATTTTATTGGCTATTGTGGTTTTTGAAACATTCGAAAAGTAAACGAATCAAAATTTTATTATTTGAGTAATAATTTTCTTCAGGTGGTATTTGAAACTTTCAAATATCTCAATCACTATTCTCATTATCATTTTGTTAGCAGCCAATTTAATTTTGATCCATAAAGATGTGATAAACCAACAAATATCTTCATCTAATTCCGAAAACTTCACGAGGTTGGATGGCGTTTTACCGAATATGACAGTCGGTATGTTTGTATATGAAAACAATTCATAAAAATAGTTTTTTTCTCCAGATGATGCAATTCGATTGAATGAATATTGGCAACGTACAGACATTAATGGATTGAAGGAACCAGGATGTATTTCTAGAACACCTGGAAAAGTTTGGTGTGATTTTGAGGTTGTAACAATTTGAAGTTTCTACCTGAACAAAGATAAATTGTTCCAGGAGAAAGGTAAAGAGTTCAAAATAGCGATCTTTGGAAACAGTTTGACATTCAATCATCATAAAATGTTCCTTCAAGAATGTAGACATCGTGCCTATAATGTGACGATGTATTCTGAATATGGTAGGTTTTTCAATGCGGTCTTAAGGTGAATCTGAATAATTAGGTTGTGAACCGTTGGCTGCACTCTCAAACGAAGCTCATTGCAAACGGCATTTAATTGATTTCGTTGATTTTCTGAAAAGTGCGAAACCAGATTACGCTTTTCTCTTCACAAGGTAATACGGAAACATTCCAATCAAATCTCAAATCTACTTCATTTTATAGGTTCTTCGCAACTGGTGTTCCATTTGCCAACAATGATACGAATCTTGAGAATGATTCGACATATAAGGAAATGAGAAATCAGATGAAACAATTCAAACCAAATATTAAAAAGAAGCTGTACGTTTTGGATGCATTCCCGAGAACTAATAACCAATATAATCTGAAACTTGCTAAGGATCTGAAAGATGGAAGGAATATTGAAGAGATTCATGTCAGTCACCTTTTTACTAACAATATTCCAAATTTCAAAAGTCAAATTTACAAAACTTTTAATGTTTCAGAAAGAAATTGTTCAACCGGACACCTATAAAATGGCTCGTTTACGGACAGAATCAATTGTTAAGGAGTGTGGATCAAAGTGTGAATTGATTGATTATGAACCGTTGCTCTTTAATAAAACCACGAATCGGTTTGAATTCTTCGACAGTCGTGGTTTCCTTTACTTCACTGGAGTTAATCATATGTCAGCCCACGGGATGGAATTAGTTCGACCAATTTATACAAAAATATGCAATAGTTTAACATAGTCCGATTCTCTTATGACACTTTTGGAATGGATTATCAATGTTTCTGTTTGATGAACTGGATCTCTCTGTTTGAAACATAGTTTATTCAATATAATAGTAATAAAATAAAACTTGAACACCAACGACAAATATTACTAATTATTTAGCGATGATAAGATTATTTCGACTTGGGAATATTCTCCTCAATCGTCGAAAGTAGCTCCAATTGCATTTGCAACAGTATCCAGGAAAGTCACTTTTTTAGGATCTACTTCAGGTTCCTCCTGTTTTTCCGGTTTTTTTGGTTCATAAAGTGTTCTGCGTAGTTTTGGGTTGATGAAAAGACCGATTCCTCCTAGAAGTGCAGCAAAAACAGTTACAATCTGAAATAGTGTAATATTTTTATGTTTGATGTCGACAACTCACGAGTATACCAACGGAATAATCTTGAGGGATGTTGATTGCATCGGTAGCGTTAGTTCTACAAACTTCCACACCAAATCGAATATCTTCGAAACTTAAAGGGGTTGCGAAGCTCTTCAAAATGAAAATGAAAACGATGCTGAATAATTGTCCAACAAGAATAATGTAACCTGTCGAAACTTCAGTGGCGGCTGGGTATGAACATTCGACAGCAGCTTCAAGGCCAACAGGGTAGGCAGCTAGTCCAAAAAATCCCAGGAAAAACGCACAAATTAAGAGGCTAGAGTTTCCCTGCCATCCAGGAACTTTGGTCAACCAAATAAAGAATACCCCGAACACTGCCGATCCAGCAATTGTAACCATGAGTACATGTTTATGCCATTTGTACTTGTCAACCAGAAAACCAGCAATTGTTGCACCAAGAAGACCTGATCCAATCATTAATACCGCACATGCTCCTGATAGGTTGTTTCTGTGACCAGCCGTACACATCAGACTGGACATCATCGAATAAAGACAGTTGAACATTCCAATACCACCTCCTAACGCAAGAAAAATCATTATCCAAGCTGGTGTGCTGAAACATCTTCTCAGGCTTTTATCGTAAAGCATTAATTTCGGTTCGCTGGTAAAACACCCATCCTCTTCTGGCAAACTGCGTGATACTATATACTGAAAAAAATATATTTTGCGGTTGCTAATGTCATTCGAAACTCACAACCACTACTGCCGAAATACATGTGCAGAACAGAAAGAGTGACAAATTCAAAATCCACACTTGTCTGGATGATTGAACTATCATAGGTACAAACAGATTAGCAAACATCACGGCTACTGGATTCGAAAGAACTCCAAAACTCGTGGCCAGTGTTCTTTCGGAAGCTGGGAAAAATTTGTCAGAAACTTTTGATGGAAGAAACATAATGAATGGATAACTGAGTGCAGAAATGACTTGTCCAGCGATTGCAACATGGAATCGATAATCGAGGTTTGGAACAGTTGATATTAACCGAATGAGAGAGCCGATGAACATAGGGATTGTGGCGAACAATAGTATAGATCTCACTTGGCTGTAGCTACCAATCCACATACTAGCGAAGCTGGCTGGAATTGTAATGGAAATATACATTCCCGAAAGCCTGAAAGCAATTAAGTAACACGTATTGTTTGAAATATATAACAGCGAGAACGTACTCACCATACTGCTCTTTGTTCTCCGTAATATGCATTGACATAATTCGCGACGGGTGAGTATGAAATCCAGCATAGTGTGTTGCAAAAATTAACCAAAATTACTATTGCCATGATGAAATAACGCCTATGCAAAATGGATCTGAAGTTGATAGACTTCCATCTGCGGTTTGGTGTTTCATCCAGCTTTTCAGTTTCTTTTTCCTTGTCAGAAAGAACTTCGATTTCATCTATCTCTCTTCGGATAGTCGTCATTTCGATTTCATCTCCCATCTCTGTAAAATGTTTTTTCTTTTCAAAACAAATGACGACGATAAACAAGCAAAGACAAATTGACAAGAGAATTTATCCAAAAAAATCACATTGAGTTCAACTTCAAGAATCGAGCAGTTGACATTTTAGTATTTTCGGAAATGAATGAATGGCTGATGATGTACTGAACGGATTCACTGAACTTTCGAGCCATCATTTTCTGAGCAAGAATGATTCCTTCATTGGAAATTGAAAAAGGAACTTTGACAGGGTTGACAGAGCCATATTCATAACCAGTAAGGCAGCGAAAAAAAACACTTCCAAGTTGGGAAATATCTGCTGCACGAGATTCCATCCTGAACCAGGAAGAAATGCAATTCCGAATTAATTTCAATCGTAAAAAACAGGAAAGTGCGCTCCAAAAAAAACTAAATTCAAATTGATCTATTTTCGAAAAGTTAAAGTTGTGGGTCTAAAATTAGATAAGCTTTTTGAGTTTTGGATATTTTTGCTTCCATACTCGACTTTTTATACACATTAACTTACAGTTTTTGTGGATTAATTTTTCTAGCATGGGATCTACTTGCCAAGATACAGAAGCGAGATTCTTCCTTCATTGAATAGATGTTGTCGATAGTCACTGCTCCATGAATTACTTGGTTACAGTGAAGTTGAAGTAATGCGTTCGCAATATCTTTTTTTTTAAATTATTGTCTGATCCCTATTGAAAATGACTTACCACGAATGATTGCTGCAGTCATCCAGTCAGGAAGAGGAAAGTTACCGTATTCTTCGAGGAATTCAGATAATGATTTGTCCGTGTTGACTTTTGAGGTGATGATTCCAGATGAACTCTGAAAAGCCATTTAAAGTTCTCAAAGACTTAAACAGAGCGAAAACCATGTTGTTGTTCTTTGATGATCTCTTTTGGCAGCTCAAAGCCCTGGTGACGAAGTCGTAGTCTTCGGAAAATTGGCTTAAATTGAACACTTTGTTCGTTCTATTTCTCTAGATCTCACTCATGATCCATAATCAGACTTTCATTCAAACTCTCTCGATTGCTCATATTACTAGTCAGAATATGCTGCTTTCCAGGTGTCACAGCCTCTTTAGAATTTTGATTTGAACGATTTATTCCTCGTTTCGAGCCGACCTACCATAACAATCACTTATTCTTTTCATGACAATCGAGTAAATTGAGTAAAAAAGGATGAAGTAGAAAATGTTTCAATGTTTCAATGCCGAATTGGAATGCACAATCAATCATCTAGGGCAAGGGTCATAGAAAGGGTCAAGGGTGTATATATACATATATTTTCCGGAATGGTTGGACTAGAATTCAAAAATTTAGACACATTTAAAGGAAATTTGATGAAAATTTGACAAGATTATCGGGTACCCGATTTAAATCGAAATGATTAGAACGTTTTTGTAATTAATCATTGGCTGGAGTGCTTCCCAACACGAAGGCTTGTGGGATACTGTCTCCATAATATATTTTGTTGTTTGCAGCAATCGCTTGTATTTTTTGCAATTCAAGATACTCTCTGAAAAAAAATTGCGAATTAAATAATGTAACAAGGTTCATACTTGGTAAGAAGAAGTTTATTTGCTTCAGCTTGTTTCTCTGCTTTGTAGAATTCTGCATTGGCTCTTGATTTCTCGGTGTCTGTAATTGTCATAAGAATTGCGAAAATTAAAAATTGCAGGATTATTTCTCACTTAGATTACTCTCGGCTTCCAATTGATTCAATAACTTTTGTGTTTCTTTTTCGGTAATCAACTGCTTCTGATGAATAATAGCCACCTGAGCCAACTTCTCTGCTTCGATGACAGCTTTCTTTCTCTCTGTTTCTGCGAGCTTTTCAACAACTTTTTGTGTTTGATGAGCAACCAAAAGTTTTGTCTTTTCAGCTTCCATCATTTCATAGTTCAAACGAATTGCCTCCGGAATCTTTGGTTTAGTCACTCTGACTGCCTGAACGAAAAGCCCCGGAGCCATTTTCACCAAGTCAGTTTGCAGAGCATTTTTGATTTCTTCGTCGATTTTATCTGCAAATCCAAAGCTGGAGAAGGTCAAAAATACAAAAAAAAAACTAACCGAAAAGGTCGATGTAAACTTCCTGAAGAGTGTGGCTACTGCAGAATTGATTCACTTCGTGATGAACTTTGTTGAAAATTAATGGACGATCGTAGTCGACAGTGTAGTTTTTGACAATAGCATAAACTGAAAACAATAGTTTAACTTTAAGAGTTTTTGAGAAAACTAAGATTTCATTAAAAGACGTTAGATCAACACTCACCGCTCTCTTGAGATAAAAGATTCACAACTTCAATACGGTCGAAATAGATCATAACTCCTCCGGAAGTTCCACAAGGAACATTTGTAGCCTCATCAGTTTGAAGTGTCACTTGAACCGATTTCACAGTGGTCAGCAGTGGGATGTGTAAGTGATAACCAGGTCCTGTGACAGCTTTTAATAGAGCTCCACCCTGCAAAATTAATGAATTGAAATAATGAAAAGATGTCGATTTCAAGAAGGAAGTCGGTTTGAAATCATGTAAATGAAATTTATTTCGGCAATCAATTCAAATCACAAAAGAAAAGTGAAAGTTATTTATCAGTTTTGTACACTTTCAATTAGCCACTCACTCTATAGTAGACTCCAACATGTCCTTCGTCAATTTTATGTAGAGCTTGACTGAATATGATAATCCAGGCCGCTAGTAGCCCAAACACCAGCTCGGTCAGCATCTCTGAAAAAAAAAACGAAATGAAATGTGTTAATGTGGTGATATTGGATCACAAAGCGAAACTGGTTCAAACGAGGCACTTCGCTGTTAAATGAATGCGTCGCGGTTTCAATGTGCGCGCGTGCGGAGACACACTCATTATACGATACGTAGATTAACAATTGGGGCAACCCGCTTGGTGCAACGGACAGCAGCTGGCAACATGAACGGAGGGTAGCTCACTCTTATGTTCACTCTTCTCTCCCATAGGATTCAGGCCATTCAAATAGCCACACAGCACAACACAACAAAGTATCCAATAAGAAGCTGAAATCTAGTGAAAACTGGATGAAACGTAAATCTAAGAAAAAAATTGAGCATTTATTGCAAAAACGAATTTATGAAAAAGAAGTTTATGAGAAAATAATTAGCTTGACTTCTTTTCTTTCGTCACAAACTCCATTTTCAAAGGTACTCGTAGACTTGAAATAGTGAGTACGAGAATTATTTGAGTCACGAAGAGTACGGTGAATGCTTCGTATGAGAAAATGTCAATGAGGTAAGCCAATGGTGATCCGGCGAAGATAGCGCCTACTGAAAGTTTAAAAGAAATCGAATGCGAAAAATATTGAAAAGCGCACCGGATGCAATGAAGCTGATAAACGCTGATACAGTTCCAGCGATGCTTTTGGTTCCTGCTTGTGATCCGACAAGACACCAAATATTTATTGATCCATTTACAAAAAATCCGATGAATATACCAAGGACTGATGAGTATTGTTCAAACTTGAAAAGTGCGATTGATAAAAACATCATTGCTGTTGTAAATAATACGCCGAGTATTCTCCTTGAGGAATCGACTCCCAAGCTGTCTGATAATCTATCGAGTAGCACGCCACTGGTCATAATTCCGATGATCCCGCCTACTTCATAAAGGAATTGAAATCCGTCGGCAGAAACTTTTTTTTCGCTTAAAAATAGCGGAACCCATGTTTCGCAAATCGTTCTCATTTCCATTGAGAAAAAGTATATGAACGCAATGTGCCATATTACAGAACTCTTTGCAATTGTCTTTATTGTTACCTTCTCTGCTTCCAGTTCAGTTTTCTTCATTGGCTTCACATCTTTTCTTATAGCATCTTCAGTGATTATCCACTTTTTACATATCAGAGCGAAAAACAGAACGAAAAAACCGGAATTGAACTCTATCGTTCTCCAATACGATGTCTTCAGAAGAGGCAGAATTAAACCCGCAAATGTGGTTCCGCATCCAAGTATAGAGAACATCGTAGCGTATGAACGATCATCAAACCACTAAATAAACATTTGTTAGGGAGTTTCGTATCTTTTCAGCAGTGCCACTCAAACAATAGTTGAAAAGTTAAACACTGGAAAACTCACTGTTGCAATTAGTTTCGTAGCTGGAACCCATCCAGCTCCTTGAATACCTCCGATCATGGCCATCACCATCTCGATTTGCCACACCATACTGGTAAACGCTAAAATTAACCGATTATTCTACGAAGTTGTTTTCAAAACCAAACCTAGGCATATTGAGCATGTACTACTCAGTAAAACTCCTCCGATAAAAAGTTTCGAATTTGATGTTCTGTCCGCAGCCGTACCAAATATTAATTTACTCAAAGTGAATGATGCAGCATGAATTGAAACTATTCTTCCTAAAGTCCGATGATGTTATATTAGGGATTCATCTCAAAAAATGGACGTTTTTTTCCGTAAGTCCCGGTATCTGTTCAAGTAAGTTTATTATGTTCATAACCACATTTATAGAAATCTACATTAGACGAATAAAAAACAAAACAAGACCGTAGAAGATAGATACAACCTGTACTTTGGTGTCAAATGCAAGGCACGAACATTGACAAGGCGAACGAGAAAGAAAACGATAAAAGGAATAACACAAGCAAATAATTTCTGAAAAAACTATACTCTAACCTAATGGAAAACTGAGAATAACTCTTGTTTTTAGTAATCAATTGAAACTAGTTCCTGTTAAAGCTCACTGTTCAGTCCTCTGTGTACTTATTTCGTCGGATGAGATCACAAAACATTTCGTAAAAAAGGAAGGCACATCCTGAGTTTGCAGCAGCTTTTATCTGACTTGGCCATAACCCTTTGAACAATCCATACCAACTTTCGTTTCGCACAACCATCGTGATTGTTTTAAATAGACCCTGACTGTAGTTGCTAGTTTTTCCAAATCCTGCTCTCTCAAACCCATTCATTTGTAATCTATGACGTACCATATCGAGAGGATAGAGTACCTGAAATTTTGAGAGCTACGATACTTTCAAATAAAGAACACTCACCGTTTTCGCGACTGTGCCTGCCATTGCGCCACTGAAAAGTGCACCGGTTGATTCGTATCCAGTGAATGGCCAAAGATCCATGAAACAGTTGTAAAGAGCAAACTGCATACCGGTGAATGGAGCGATTTGTACAACACTGGGTATCCAACCACGGAAGTAGCCCGGAACTCCTTCTTTTTCCCAGATATGTCTAACTGCATGCATAGTTCCAGAGTAAACAGCATGTCCTGACTTCTGTGCTACAAGTCTAGTGCGAATAACATCTAATGGCATCGCCTTTAAAATGAGTTTAACGCTTCGTTTAGAATAATTTCGAGCTTACCGCTGTCATTGCAAGACATCCACTCAGTGCTCCACAAACAAAATCGGATGTAGATCTAACACTTTGATCATCAGATGGGATGTAATTCGCTGCATGACGAGAGAGCCATTCAAAAGAAGAAAATTGAACGAGACCGTATGTTGCGGAAAGTCCTTGTGCTGGAATATGTCCTTTCCAAAAGGCTTGTGCCCCTTCTTCCCGAGTGATAAGTAGTACAGATTGCAGAACCCCCTGAAATAATGCCATAAAACAAAAAGTCGAAACAACTGCTCACCTTATACTTTCCAGATTTTTTCCCACGGATTGGTTCTTCTTGGAGTTGAAACCGAATTTTGAGAACATCAAGAGGCTGAATGATCATTCGAGTGACAATCCCACTAGCTAGTCCTGCCTCGCTGTACTCCGTGGAAGTGAGCGGCTCATTTATGGCCTCCGGATGATAGCCGACCATAATTGAGTTCGCATTCGCAGCAGACCAAAAATATGAAACTGCTTCACCAAAGAACAATCAAGAAAGAAGAGATGATAAGAGATACAAGAAAGAAAAAAATGCGGAGAAAACGTGTGGTTAGAACACAAACTTATACAGTTCCCGGGACTATTCCTTTTTCACATGCGCTTTTGGGTGTTTAAGTTTTTAAAAACCTACCTATATCATCATTTGAAATCTCGATTTCAGAACGGATTTGAGAGAGAAAAACGATTGGAAGTCTTCGGAATAGAACGTAGGCCACGTAGATTAAGAAGACAGCTCCGAATTTGACGTAGTTAATGGAAGGCGTTGCCATCGGTTCCGTTCCTAGAGGAGGTTTCTTGACTTTGTGAAAGTTTTTTTTTTAATAGAAAGGGAGATGAGTCAGGAAACATGAATGGGGAAGCATTGAGAAAACTGAACAAATAAAACCAGCGCATTGCATCAATTATGAAATTATAAATTGATCGTCACGGAGCTCAATACAGTTAGGGTATACGATAGACGGCAATTTTGAGCGGTTTACTGTATTCTTCGGCGTTGTCAATTAGGATTTATTTTAGTTGACTACCACATGCAAGTTCAAACCTGGCATGTACGAATGGAAAAAAGTTTTGAAAACTGAAAAAAAAAAGTTAAAAAAACTGAAAACTAGAAAAATATAAATATTTTTGCCAGCTAATGTGCATTATGTCGTAACATGTGATGTTTGCGTACCACAAAAAATTTTGCAATTTTTTTCGCGAATCGAATTCGATTGTGGAGAAGCCAGCACCTTCGCTCTAATTATTGCCTAAATTCTTCTGAAAACAAGCTTTCTAGAAAAGTGACTGTCTTTTTTTTCCAGATTATGGCTACGACAATGGAAGACGACGAAAACCCTCCGCTTCAAAATTCAAAACTGTTCGGTTTATTCAAGGTATTATTTCTCTTAATGTTGCATACAATCTCTAGAGAGATCTCTTTTTGTACAGAACCCAGATCCCGGATTTACACAAACAGGAATATCGATGTTCACGAATTTTATCCTAACCAACATGTTCGTTTACGGAGTCACCGGTCGGGCAAGATTAGCATATGCACTTAGTATGATCTCAATTCCTTGTTCTGTCCTCCTGAGTGTTCGGTATTTTTTCGTCCGATGTTTCACAAAACTATATATTTGCTTTCAGTGATTCTCAGAAAGACTACGAAAAGTGGAAGGAGATGCGACTGCTAAGACTGAAAGGAGTACCTGAAAGATTTATGCCGTACAAGTGCAAATACGATTGGTCCGACTACGACCTGAGAAAACTGCGGGAACAAAAATGATTCGGGTGGCGATTTAGAAATGCACAATTAGTAGAATACAGTAGATCATCATTTACTTTAAAAAAATAAAATATTAAACGATACAAATTATGCAATTTGAAAAGCAGATCCATACTTGAACATTGCTTTCAAAATGTTCAAACCTATTTTAGAAGGCTTTGAATTGCTTTTACAGTGATTGGGTGCATGTTGGGAATATTAGCTTTGAACTGTGAGACTGCGCGATCACGAGTTGCACTCCATCCAAACAACGACCTAAATAATATACAACTATTGTCAACAAAATCTACAATTCAAACCTGTAAATGGGCTTGCAGTATTTCATTCTGCCCACGGCAAGCGCAAAAGCGAGACTGACATCTACAATTGGTGCCCATTTAGTTTCTAGTCCCAACATCAACCACGAAAACTTCAGCTCTGCGTTTTTCGCTTGATCCAGTTTATACGTAGCCGTCAACATCGGCATGCGATCTCCAAAAGTTCCTCTATTAACACGGATAGCGTCGATAACCGCAAGTTTCTGCGAGTTCGACATTTTAGCAAAAGGTTCTCCATCTGTTGGAACCGTTGATCCTTCAGTTGTCCATTTCGCAGCGAGGTCTTTGCATGCTTCCATCAAAGTCGAATCATACTTTGGTTTAGGTGGAAGCCCAGCCTTGTGCAACCAAAGTCCCCAGTCGACATTATCAAGAATGACCTTCTTATCAGAGAACGTATCATACAGATATTCTTTCCATTCATCAGTAGATACCGATTTATATGCAAACTTCTGGATGTAGCTTTTCAGAAATTCTTCAAAACGAGCATTATCACCAATCGCTTGCTCAATGGTAAACAAGAGAGCTGATCCTTTTTCATACGGTACAGACGAAAACGCATCATCTGGATCAGCGTTTCCCAAATTTTGAACCAGCTTTGTGTATTCATGATCAGGCCCGAAAACATCGTTGACAGTCCGGATGAGACTCTCCTCAAATCCACACTGGCTTTCAAATTGCCGCTCCAGCTCTCCATACATCCTGCCGTGAATTTTTCTTTCCAGAAAAACGGTAAAACCTTCATTGAGCCAAAAGTGCTCCCATGAAAAATTAGTCACTAGATTTCCAGTCCAGCTGTGAGAAATTTCATGAGCAATGACATTGACAAGACTGCGGTCACCAGCCAGCAGAGTAGGGGTGATGAAAGTAAGACATGGGTTTTCCATTCCACCGAATGGAAAAGTGGCTGGTAGTACTACCAAATCGTATCTCCCCCAGACATATTGGCCAGCAATTTCTTCGGCCACTTTCAGTATTTTCTCAGTCTCAGCAAATTCGTACAATGAAGCGTCAGCTTGCGAAGGCTCTGCCCAAACTGCACATCTGTCACTGATATCCTTTCGTTCGAGATGACCGACAACAATTGCAAGAAGGTAAGATGGAATGGCAACGGGTTGCTTGAACAGAAAAACGGTTCGTTTCCCGCAAGGTGAAGGCTTAGATCCTTGCCCAATAGCAGACATAAGACAAGTCAATCCACTCGGAACACAAACTTCAGCTTCGTAGGTGCTTTTCACCGATGGAGTATCCATACAGGGAACAATAGAACGTGCGTTGATAGCCTGGCATTGGGAGAAAAGATATGGAGCCTGAAAACGTTGTAATATAGAACCGCTCAACATAGTTTTTTACTTACAACTCTATCAGTTGTCTGTTCCGCAGTCAAAAATTGGATGGCCGCAGCCCTGTCGCTAGATTCATATTTGATATCTAAGATAACTTTGTCTCCGGATTTAAGCATAGCAGTCGAAACAATCAGCTTTTGGCCCAAGGCACCATTATCTTTGATAGTGAACTCTGAATCCTTTGAACAACCATTTACATTCACAACAACTGCTTGGATTGACAGATCGCGGGTGTCAAAAACGATTTGAGAAGTATCTTGTTTAACGTCCAAGTTTACACGCACATCTCCCCCAATGTTCTTATTTTCAAAATCGACTTTCCACTTCAAAGCGTAGTGAGTAACGGACACCTGAAAAAATTGTTGTTGCATACAATGTATAGATATATGAAACAGTTCTTACTTGTTCATAATTGGATGCAGTCGAAGGATCTCGAGGATGTAGAGGAGCCATGATCTAAAGTTTATAGGTTCAAAATAGTGTCACTTTAGCGATAAAGAGAAGGTATAACTTGTTGTCAGAACAAGAAAAGCAATATTCAAATGGTATTTTCAACCATAAAATTGAAGGAAAAAAGATGATACTTATTATAAATTTATAATCGAACAAAAAATAGCAATGCAATTGTACAATTATACATTTCTGATCAGCTTTCCTATAATTATGTCATCCGCAAAATAATCAGGATCGAACTCTTCTTGTGATATTGCATCAAGTTGGAAAAATCGTTTAACTTTTTCGTAAAATGATTTTTGCGCGATGGATGCTTCTCCAATATCCCTCACTTCGCTAACAACAAGAATCTCTTTAGCGTATGAATTGTTTAAAAGTTGAATAAGAGGATCAATCGTGCTATTGTAATAAACACAATCTACAGCGACAACAATGTCGAGTCCTTCAGGAATTGTGTCTTTTGTCCAATCGAGAACTTGAATTTTTATTCGATCTCCTGTCAACTTTTGATTAACTTTTACATTTTTCTCTATCAAAGGAATACGTTCAGGGAGATCGGTAAGAATGACTTCAGCGCCTAGTGAAGCTAATGCGATACCACAGACACCAGTACCACTTCCAAGTTCTAGAACCTGAACATGTTTTCGTTATCACATGTGCTATGAAATTAGAAATTTACTTTCTTGCCTTCGAATTGCTTTGCGTTTTTGAAAAAATAGTGAATAGTCATTAGCGCACTATCCCAGATGACTCCACCGACGTCGGTGACTGTTTCCTAAACGTACGAAAGATTAGTTGACCGCAATAGTACTTATTACCTGATAGATTATCAGTTCGCTGTTCCCGTTGTTAAATGGAATAACTCTCGGATATTCATCGCACCACATTTTAATACCTTATCAATTGGCCTGAAATAAGAGGGGTTCATGCAAGATGACAGTTTTCGAGTTGTCCGAGTGGAGTACACGGCCGAGAATGAGTGTTCACGTCGGGACTCATTCTTTTTTTTGGTAATGTTCCTTCAATAGATTACTGTAAGTTTTCAAGCTTTTTTTGCCACTAAGCTTCATTTCAATTCTCCAAAAAGTTTCTGATTCTGAATTGCTCTTTGTTGAGTGGGAGAAGTGCGCTCCATTGAAGTCAAAGAGAGCTGTTCAACGTGGAATAATTGTGGTAAAATGCATTAAAGCTTGCGTTTGTCAAGAATATTCATCATTTTCATTTTTTCTCACCGAAATCTGAACACGTAGGCAGTAAATGAAATCTCAGGCAGAAAGAAAACATTCATTTGGCTAGTCTCTTTTCTCAATTTCATGATCTTCTTCTAACCTTTTCCCGAGAAAACTGCCGCAATCAATGACCTATATCGTTATCCTTCACGCGAAAATGAGGTAATTGTGATTCGAAATCGTAATATTGGTACACATAGGAACGGTGCAGTTCATTTATTCAAAGCACAAAGCCACATAGAAAACGCCACGTCAGTCCTCTCCTCCCCCTCCTCTCCATTTGTATACATACTATCAGTTTGACTCTCATGTTTCACGGTCTCCTCCTTTCCGCCAGCTCCTCTCCCTCGATTTCTTCATTTTTCGTAACGTTTCCAAAGTTGAACATGTTTTTATAAATTACAGGTCGTTTCATTCGTCTCAGAAATGAAGGCATTAATTCTAGTCGGCGGATATGGTACACGGCTCAGGCCTCTCACATTAACACAGCCCAAGCCTCTCGTCGAATTTGCAAACAAACCGATGATGTTACATCAAATGGAAGCTCTAGCTGCTGTTGGAGTTGATACTGTCGTACTTGCTGTAAGCTATAGAGCAGAACAATTGGAACAAGAAATGACAGTGCATGCAGATCGTCTAGGCGTAAAGTTGGTTTTCTCATTAGAAGAGGAACCGCTTGGAACAGCTGGACCATTGGCTCTTGCCCGGAAGCATTTAGAAGGCGATGATCCTTTCTTCGTTCTTAACAGTGACGTAATTTGTGATTTCCCATTCAAGCAAATGATTGACTTTCACAAAGACCATGGCAAGGAAGGAACCATTGCTGTTACAAAAGTAGAAGAACCTTCAAAGTATGGTGTAGTGGTTTTCGATGAATCTAATGGAGCAATCGCTGACTTTGTGGAGAAACCTCAAGAATACGTTGGAAATAAAATCAACGCTGGACTCTACATTTTCAATTCAGCTATCCTTGACCGTATTCCTTTAAAACCAACTAGTATCGAGAAAGAAATTTTCCCCGAAATGGCAGCTTCTGGAAACCTTTTTGCTTTTGTGCTCCCTGGCTTTTGGATGGATGTTGGTCAACCCAAAGATTTTCTCAAGGGCATGGCCCTTTTTCTCAATCACGTCCACACAACTAAATCAGAAAATCTGGCAACAGGAAAAAACATTCATGAGACAGCGACGATTCGTGGAAATGTGTTGGGTAGGAGACTAAATTACCTTCAATTTACGGAATATTTTCAATAGTTTTTTTGCAGTCGATCCAACAGCCACCGTCGGAGAAAATTGTGTTATTGGACCTGACGTCGTTATCGGACCTCGAGTGAAAATAGAAGGAGGTGTTCGTATTCAGCATTCCACTATTCTGTCTGATTCGGTAACACAATTAGTTTTTCTTTTTTTCAAAGTGTACTTTACAGACGATCAGCAACTATTCTTGGGTGTCTGGAAGCATCGTTGGAAGAAAGTGTCACATCGGAAGCTGGGTTCGTATTGAAAACATCTGTGTTATTGGAGATGATGTGGTAAATAAGATATATGTAAATACTTTTTCATTAACGTTCATATTTCAGGTTGTGAAGGACGAGCTGTACTTGAATGGAGCCAGTGTTTTGCCACACAAGTCTATAGCTGTGAATGTACCTTCGAAAGACATCATTATGTGAAACTTGTTCCAAAAAATGTATTTAAAATTCAATTTTATCAAAGTCAAAGCTTGTGATAATAGTTTAATTTAACTCAACTCAGTTGTAACTTTTCGGTTAACAAACTTTTCTCAATTTACTTTGGCGGGCTATATTTATTTAAACTACTCGGATTCATAAAAACTGGGTGATTTCTCTGTGTTATTCAGGGTTTTTGTGGCGTTCTATGATGATTTTTTTTCTGTTAATTGCCGGTTAATTTCTTGTTGAATAAATTCTTGTGGTTTTCCCAATTGTCTTCTTAATTATGGCTCGAATCCATACGGATGTAATATTGGGAGACGGAATGATTTGCGGTACAAAAAGATTCCAGACGGGTGGATGAGCACTTCAGGCTCGTTGGAAAAAGAAGATTGGCTCGATTTGGGCGATATCACTAATGCTCCCACTTTTTCTCTGGAGGATGCTCTAAACGATGTAATGAAATTGAACTGGGTTTTTGACACGCCCTATAACTAGATTATTTAAGACGGAAAATCTGAGCGATCCATTTCTGGATGAGTCCTTTGCAATAGATGCTGATTTCGGGTCGGTATCTAATTTAGCTGATTCTTCATCAATTTCTGATGGTCAACCACTTGTATATAAACTTGATGCAGCATTTGTAATACAACCTCATTGTAGTTTACAGTGTTCAATTAAACAAAAATTCATTAGTAATTACAGTGCAAATTTCTCATCAAATACTATCCAACGAAAAGAAAACTGGTCGAGTGATAGCAGTAGCTGAGAGAAATGGCTGGATCGCCGTTGTTACAAGCAAAGGACAATTATTGTTGTTTGACTTAAATGGGAACTTGAACCAATTCCATCGTGGAGAAGAGTCAATGGGAGGTGCAAGTTGTGTTACTTTTTCATTGGATGGGAAGTTCATTGCAATTGGATATCAAAAAGGAGCTATCAAGGTTTCGTGTTGATTTGTATTACAGCAGATTTGGAGTACCGTAAATACTCTAATTGAGGTGACCCTCCAGATGAAGGCCCTCTCTAATAGTGGTGCACTCCGCGGCGCTTTGGAAAAATAGAACTGCATGCACTTCAATTAGAGTATTTACGGTAACTTCTCGCTAGTCTCATTTTTGGTAGATGATTTGTGTGTTTGTGTGTTAAAGTCTGACGAATCCAAAGATATCATTTTCACTTTATGATAACTGAGATAAGTCTTCACTTAATTGTCATTTCCAGATAATGACGATCGATAATAAACTATACCACATCATAAATGAAGGAGGCCAACCAGGACAAGGAATCGTACAAGTTCTCTTCACCAAAGATAATCATACTGTACTGACTGTCGATAATGGAGGAAGTTTTTATGAATGTACAATCAGCACACAATGGCTTCAAAAGAGAAAAGACAGATTGAGGTGCCACGTGTCAGGTTGCAATGGGGAAATAATATCAATGAAGCTCTTACCGGGAGATGTAATAGCTCTACTTTCAGTTCATAGACTTATATTCTATGTTCTGAAACCCAGAGGACAAATTCTCGGTATTTTTCCAGTGAAGTTTGAATATCAGTTTCCACCGTCATGTTCCTACTGGCTGGGAACTCCAAAATCCGAAATTAATTCCCCGTTGAATTCATTGTTTTCTACTAACCTGAAAGACTTCAAAGTTTGTATCAGTCGTGGTCATAAAATGGCGATCCTCAGGATACATGCACAGAATTTTTTCACCAAGCAGGTGAGCTCCAGACACTGTCTAGTAGGCAAAAACCAAACAAAAATTTTAGAGACGAGCAACTGTTCTCCGCCAGTTCGATCTTCCATCACCATTAGTTAATATTCATTGGATGAATGTTCATATGATTGTTGGTATAGATGCGATGGGATCTGTTCGGCAAATTGATCCAGAAAAAGGATCTTCTAGAAAACAAGATTTAGAAGATCTTCAATTAGTCTTCTCAACTCCGATTCTCAAAGGATCAGCAACTGGTGGGAAAGTGAGCGAAGCAGTGAAAGCGGTTGCTGAATATGCTTGTTATCAATCAGTCACTTCTGCGACGTCTACATCCGAGCGACTTATTGTGCTAGCTCATGATGGATTGAAATATCTAGAAAAGGTTCACGAATGGGAGCAACTGGAAAGATATAAAGAAAGAAATGATGATGTTTCTGCAGCCCTTTATCTACTAGATGTATGTAGGGATAAATTGCGAGTCAGCGAAATGTTCAAGAAGGAATCCTATAATCTTCTCGCCGAAAAAGCACAGAATCTCCTCACGGAAGCTGTTTCTGGAGTAGGAGTCGGATCGTTATCTGACTTGGTTTCACACTACCGGAAATATATCAAAGTTATTCTAAGAATCTGTGTCAATGGAGGGCTCCTCGATTTTCTTTACACAGCATGCTGGGATCGCCTTTCTATGGATACAATTTCGAAAACAGTTTTTCTTGATAATCTGGATGAATATGTTTTGGATGGAGCACTTGAAGATCCCCCACCACCATTAGTCAATGAATATTTACAACATTTGGCCAACGAAGGGCACTTCTCCCAATTCCAAGCGGCAGTTGTACGATTTCCGATTCAAACTCTCGATTTGCATACTGTTATGTCGATTTGCAAGCAGAATGAAATCTATGACGGTATCATTTATGTGAATAACAAGGCACTAAATGATTACATCGCTCCTCTAGAGGTAATCCAGTACTAAGCGGATCGAAGCGAAACATCTTAATATTTTCAGAGCATGTTAGCAGAAATGAAAGAATTTGCGAACAGAGAAATGTTCTCTGACAGTGAACAAATTCTTGGCAACAAAGTCTTGGTCTATCTGAACTGTTGCTTGTCTGGAATGGCTTACCCATTTGGTTCACTCGACGAGAATAATAAGAAAAGAGTGCCTCTCGAAACATTTAGATACATCAGCTCAATGAAAGGAATTGATTCTGGAGATTGTGAGGAGCAGTACCCGTATTTGAAATTGTTACTTCACTATGATCCACAGCAATTTCTAAACGTCGTGAGCACATGTGCTGATGCTGAACTGTTTCAGCTAGACAACAGGTTGCAAAGATTCGTAGATACGGTCATTCGTTTGTTGACCTTTTCCATAAATGAACATAAAATTTTAGATTGGACAAGTATGTATAAGCATGAAATGTGAACTGTCACTCATACATTTTCTTGCACTGGTGGTTCAATTATCCGAACGCGCGTTGATTGCTCCTCCGATTGAACATGTTCAAGATTCGGTTATCACTCTGCTCAAAATGTCTCCGTGGCAACAAGCTGGAACGGAGACTGCTATCCTGACAGCACTGTATCATGTTACACCAGAGGATAAACGAAGAATAATCAGAGCCGCACAGAACCCAATGCGTCCAGCCATATTAAGCTATCTCTACTTATCGGACAGAAAGTTTGAAGAATTGATAAAATGTTATTTGGATTCGGAAAGCAAAGAAGTGTACGCCGCGATCGGGAGCATATTGAAAGAAGCTGAGTTGTCTGTTGAAGAAGCAGTCGAGCTTAGAAAATATATATTGAGCATAATGGAGGTAACTAGAGCATTGTATGTGTGAAGGTTCGTGTGTCGGAAATTTTTTATTTTAGATTCTATATCGACTTGATGGATGGCTCTGTGCGAATCTTATCAACGATCACTTTCGAGAAACAATTAGTACAATGGCGAAAAGTGAAGAGGAAGAACGGAAAGTCGTATATCCTGTTCTAGTCGGAATTGCACAACTAAGGAAAATTGCAAATCAAGATTCTTTCTGCAATGATCAGAATTTAGATGAGCAACTTTTCGGAATAGTATTCGAAGGAATCTGCAAGGGATGGCCAAGTTGGATTCCCACTACGGACGACCCTAATTTCGTTGATCATCAATTAATGTCTCTCTTCCCATTTTGGCTTTCTCTTGCAGCATGCACTGATTTTTGTCTGAATATCGCTGTTGGCAATGGGCACTGTATTCGTACAGTAATCCATTTGCTCGAAGCAAGAAAACATCTCGAACGAGCCTTCGACCTCCTTTTTGAACAGTTAGTTGAAAACGAAGATAATGATGAAATGATTGGTGAGTTCGAAAAGAAGAAACTATTTTCTATAATTCTATCTGTTAAACAAGTTTTAGCTGAATGGATTGACGAAACAATCAAATTTTGCTCGAGACATTCTTCCAAAGACGAGTCCAGCGACCGAATGATGCGAGTATTCCAGTTCATTTCTGATAGAGCCGCGAAAGTCGAAGAAGACTCTGAAAAACAAGCGAAAATAGATGATAGCCTGCGGCTGATGTGTAGGCAAATAATATCCACAGGTACAAAATATGCAAAACAACTTGTTGATCAGTTGCTAAGCAGTTCCTCTTTTTCCGAATCCAGTTTCATGTGAGTGCTTAATCCTTTGCAATTTCGAACAACTTTCTTACAGAGATAATGGTGGTCTTATCCTTGACATCATAGCATCATGTGAATATGAAGCCGATTTGGTTCAAGAGATGATTTATTTAATAGTAATGAAGTCGTAACTTTTCTACCCTCAAGTTATTTTTTTAGAGAGAAGAAAATTTAACGTTGGCCAGAAAACTTGAACTAGAAGTGAGTCGACGAGCACCATTAATGCATAATTCGAAGTGTGTCACTTGCGAACGGCCTATGCATAAAAGTGGATACGTATTTCGGTATTGAGCCTGCTTGCTAGCCATTTTTCAACAGTATTTCAGCTGTGGACATTTCCAACACATCGAATGCTCCACAAATGTTGATAGGACGTGTAGTTGCAGTGGAATACCTGACAGCTTGGTAGTGCCGCGAGAAAAACCTGATAAACCAGTCAAACGGAATATTTTCAAAAACTGGGAGACAAAGCTCAATTGCCGTGCCTTTCCAAACGAAGAAGTGAATTGAAAATATTGTAGTAGTTTCGTTATAACAAAGTTATCTTCGTATTAATTGCATATTTTTATTGTACCCTTATTCATATACGGTTTGATTTCTTCATTGTGATTGGTGCTGATTTTCATATGAATAGTTTTCCATTGTTTTTTAATTTGTCAAGAAATAAATGTTTTGTTTATTATATGCGTGTCCTGAATGCGTCATCATCTCGGTAAGATTTTTGAGAGAGGCAAAGTCAACCGATGTATGGAACTCTATCAATTCCTGTTATGAAACGGCTGTTTTTCGATGGTCATCATTGGGTGCCCAGCTGTTATTTAAAGTAAGTGTGGGAAATCTTCAATTTCGTATGCAAAGTAACTTTTTCGTGAGATTCCAGGTTTGATGATTATCCAAACGTGGCTCCATTTCTCGCTATAGAGAATTTTGTTTCCTTTCCTGTTTATTCGCCCACTTTCTGTTTTTCAACTTCTGCCATAACCAATATCTTGTTCATTCAAGAAATTAAAGCTGTCCTCGAAAGAATTGATGATCTCATTTCGTTAGTAAGTCAACTCAAAATTGTAGCACAGTAGAACTTTATAGACGTAACAAGCTACACGAACACCCATTTCTTATATCACAAGCGTGTGCGCAGGCAACACTGCGCCTAGCTTCCAAATCAGAACTTCGGCGAGATTGGTGCACATCCGTCGAAATGCCATTCTGCTTACATGTTACGGAGGTTTCATTAACTAATTGAATCGATTTGTTTTACCTAGTAAGTAACTAATTACAGAAAGGAGAGTGCCCTTGGACTCTGGACTACGAAGACTTGTACAAGCAGGCTCAATGGCTAGAGTTATTAGAAGAAGTTATTTTGCCTTTAGATCAAATGAAGGAGAGTAAACTGACGAAAATTGCTCCTCACCAAAATAGCACAGATGTTAGGAACGCTATTATGGTATGTCATTTTTAGAACCTCCGAGAAAATATTTTTGTTACAGAAATCTAGACGGGAAAAAAAAACTAAGCAATACTCAAAATCAAAACTATCTAACAGTAATAACAGTTCCCTGTAGCATATTCATTAGCATCAGTTTATCTAATCTAACTACCATTCATGTATTATTTTTACTGATTTATAAAGACTTCTTTCATAACAATTTATTTGAACAACAAACGAACGAACTTAATCCTTCTGGTGCTTGATGACCTTGTTGACGATCTTCTGCTCCTCAACGAGGAAAGCACGGGTAATGCGCTCCTTAACGGCGTTTGGTGAGAGGCATCCTCCGTAGGCTCTGGTGACAGTTCGCTGGTTCTTCTTGAGAAGACGAAGACCGATTGGGCGAGCTGGGGTAATCTGAAACGGAAAAAATTATTTTGAGATTTTTAAAGTTCCTACATACTCCGTGGAGCTTCACTCCAGTGTCTCTGCACTTTGGGATCTGTCCTCTCTTCTTGATGTATTGGACAACCAAACGTCCTCCTGGGGTCTTAACAAGACGCTTCTTGTTGGAGGTGGTGTTGTACGACAAACGGCGTCTGTAGGTAACGCGGAGAGACATGTTTTACCTGAAATGAACAATACTCTAACTGGTACCTTCATTAGTAATAAAAATAGATGCACGACAGTTTTAAATCGATCATCAAATAAAAGTTTACTTCTATTAAAATTTTGAAAATCATTATTTCGAAACTCATTCACACAGAGGAAGGTTTTTTGGTGAATTCGGACCTAAAAATCGCTACTTCGAGATCGGAAATTATTTTGACAGGTTTAAAACTATACATAACGTGTAATATGGTAAAACATAGTATTTTTCAATTTTCTAGGTGAATTTTCAATGAAAAAAACGTGAAAAAGCTTGAAAATTTCATAAAAAAAGAGTAGGAAAAGAATAAAAATTTTCATTTTAGCAGAGAGTGGGTCTTAGCACGCGACACACTACGGTCGCACTCGTCTTCTCTGTGCCCTCTCACTCGTAAATCTACACGCATGTAGGGAGAATGAGAGGCGAGTGGATTCATTCGCGTGGTCGAAGAAGAAGAGAATAACGGAGAATCGATAAAAGCTAACGGGGAGAAGCATTCTTAAAACTGAACATCATTTAGCATCCCATTGATAATTCCTCAATCAAAATTATTATTAGAGTTTCAATAGTTTGACATTTTTTGTTTCCTTTTTGAAGATGGATCTTGCCGCACGGGTGATGTCTGTTGTTGGTCGTACTTCTTTATCCGAATCATCTACTTCCCCAGTAAACAATTGTCAAAAAATAGGAAAAGTTATGGATGTAAGCGATGGAGCTTTCATTGGAGGATTTATACCGTGTAAGATTTTGGTGGAAAACGCCTTTGTTTAGAATATGAAAACTACCATCTGAAAGAGAGAGAGGTTCACGATTACAGCTTTGATCGAAAAACAAAGATATCCATATAGTCGCCCGGAATTTCTATATTTTTCCGATGAAGAAATATCTCTCTCTTCTGATCACTCAATAAGACCCGTCCTCTGTCCTCGGCTGCCACATAAGATGCCACTTTATGCGGGTTACGCTGAAGTAATTAATGCTGGTACTGAAATAAGCAAATAGCAGATTTCATAAATCAAAATGGTTGTTCAGGAAAAACTATACAAAATGAAGACCAGGCTTCTGCAAAAATGTTGGTTTTATCACAACACCAGGGGACGGAAATGAACGGGTTTCATGATGAGAAAAAGTTTGAAACCAGGAACGGGAGCGTTAATGAAGTGGAAGATGACCCGATGCTAACACCAGGAGGCGATGAAAGCGTGAGCTGAACATTGTGATTGTGGATTGTGATGGCTTTTTTGTTCAACTTTCGTTTCGAACCTAGTTCTTGTTCTCAACAAAAATACAACAGAGTTTATGACCGAATGTTTCAAGTATAATAAAAAAAGTGTGTATCCAGGAGAAATCCAATATATTTGCTCCTCGTGCGGATGCTGCTCTCTTCAGTATTTTTGATGGACATGCTGGTTCAGCCGTTGCTGTAGTGGCAAGTAAATGTCTCCATGAGCACGTAAAGTCTCGGCTGTGTGAAATATTAGACACTCTTCTACATCTGGATCGACACGAAAACTTAAATTTTGGAAAGCATCGTTCAGAATCTTCTTACAGTATGAGCAAAGTTCGAATAACTCTTGGTTTCTAATTCTTATGTTTCCAATTCAGGTTCACGAAGATGATGAGTGTCGAATTCGTAGTGAGCAACTGGTTAAAGGAGCTCTTGAAACGTCGTTTCTAGACATGGACGAACAAATTTCACAGGATAAGCAAGTATGGAGACTCCCGGGTGGATGCGCCGTGATTTCTGTATTAGTGTTTTTAGGAAAACTGTATATAGGTGAGAATGGAAAATACGATGACATAAAATTCGAGCCTTTTCAGCGAACGCAGGGGATTGCCGTGCAATTCTAGTCTCTTCGGATGGAACAAAGGCATTATCGAGAGATTTGACTCCATCTTCTGAAAGGAAAAGATTACAAGAACTGGCATACCGTAATCCTGAACTCATTGGAAATTCATTTTCTCGACTCGAATATTCAAAAAAATTGACAAGAAGTGATCTCAAATCGCGGGTACTATACAGGTATACTGTAGTAAAAGACCGAAAAATCCACTAATGAACTGAGGAGGACAGAAATTGTTTTCAAAAATAAACTTTCAAAGGTCAGGCTAAATTGGATGAAAAAAAGAAACTTGAGTAAATTCAGCGGAAGCCGTCGTATATATTTTATGATATTTATTCTGTTTCAGAGACTGGTTCATGGATGGGTGGGCAGTGAAAACAGTCAATGAAACTGACTTAAGACCTTCTCTGATAAGCGAGTCGTCACGAAAACGACGTCTTCTGAATACAATTGGAGTGTCACGTGGATTTGGAGACCATCATTTATTAACTGTTGATGAAAGACTCAGTATCAAACCATTTCTGTCAGCTGTTCCAGAAATCTCGGTGACCAATTTGAGAGATATGAATACATTATCAGACAAGGATGTTGTGATTGTTGCATCAGATGGTCTATGGGATGTATTGAGCAACGAAGATGCCGGATTGATAGTTCGAAGTACATTGGGATCAACTGATTCATCAGATTCATCAAGATACACACAAGCTGCTCAAGATTTGATAGCAGCTGCAAGAGGACAACAAGCATCTGGAAATCTGAAGAGATGGGTGATGAATAGTGGCGGACATGCTAGTTACGACGATATTACTGTGAGTTGGAATAGAAGACTTGTGCTGAGTTCTCGAATACCTGAAGAAGTTTCCATGATCCTTCTGAAATTTATCTTCTGAAAATACCCGTGAAAAAATTGACAGTATTCATATCTGCCTTTTAGTGAAAAAGTATTATTCTATTTTCCAGGTGTTCGTTATTCCCTTAAAATACTGTGCTGCTCCACCAACTAATTTTGAAGAAGAAGATGACGACGAGATGCTCAGCCTTGAATAGTCTTTTCAAAAGTCCTAAAAGCGTTCAAAAATTCAATCAATAATTATTTTCCGGAATCTGCTACATTTTTTATTCAATCCTTGATTGTACCTTCTCATAATTTTTTCAAATGTTCAATAATTTAGAAACCTTTTCAGTTTAGGTACAGTCATAGAAGCTATTCCTCTTGTGGAAGAAGTTTGCTTTGAGCTTTCGAAACTCATTTCTATCAGATTGAACACTTATAATGAAGAAAAATGCATAGAAGCTTGTCATTTTCCAAAAACTTATTCCACTAACTTTTGTTCTCTCACTGACTTCATCTTGTGAATTCCTAAAAATACTTGTAAAATAATAAAAAATTGGATCATACAGAAACCATAAATCGAAAACTGATGAGCATTCGAACTTTTTTTACAATGCGCTCCGGGATATCATATTCTTTCTTCTCAATCAGCCAACAAAGTGTTTGTGCTCGGAAAGAAAACTTGAATAGTCTCTCCAGAATCCTATCTTTTTTCTCATTAGCTTCTCCTTGCTTTTTTTCTCCCGTTTTTAAAAATCCTAATGATTCAATTCCTGAATCTGACATATTTCCTCTTCTTTTTATTCATTCTTTTCTTGTCTCTTTTCAGCGTCATTCACTTATTAAACTGAAGTTTTTCTGGAATTCCTGTAATTCATTTTCAAATTTTTATTTTTAGATTTCAGAATACTCATCCTCATTTTAATGAAAGATGAACCCAATCTTTGTGTCTAATTATATTTTTTATGAGACTACGAATAGTTCAGGCGGAAGTTTCTGTATTCTGGTTTGACTAAAAACGTTTTTCAAAGTAAATCTATGATTCTTTGTCATCTCTCTTTGTAATATTAAAAAAATACTTGGAGGGATAGAAATTGGAATTAACCCTAAAACGGTTTCAGATCAAAATAACTGCAGTTTTTTCTTAGAAGAACTAGGATTGATAAGCTTTTTCTGCCCTACTCAATAGATATTCAAAACTGCTAAAAAAATGTTTTTCAATACATTTACGA
>GL380491.1:0-22717 GCA_000143925.2 Caenorhabditis brenneri
ACAGGTATTTTATTTTCGAAATACACACCAAAAAATAATTTTCAGACGTCAAGTGGGGTTTCTGTTCATCGAACTCCTTCGACAAAACAATGTAAACATACCGATATTCGTCATAAATCATCCACAACCATCAACACATTTACAAATGTCAGCAGCTGCAATTGGCTAATGTTTCAATAACTTTGTAAATATTTTCGAGTATTTTTTAGAAAAATAAATTTATTTGGTTGTTCAAAAAATGGCTTGACTGTTCGCCACTTCAATTCATAACAAAAAGAGCGAGCCCTGAAATTATGAAAAGAAGCTTCAGAAAAAAACAGCAAAACAATCAAGACGAAGCGAGATAATCGAGATAAAAATCTTGAAGTTTCAGAGATTAGAGAGACGGGTTTTTTGGGTGGGGGGAACGGAATTAAATAATTAAAGGGATTTGGGTTGGGAAGGGAGAGTCTATAAGAAGGAAAAGAGAATTGGAAAATTATATATATATAAACGGAATTTTCATCGAGAAGATTTTTTGTTGACAGAGAGCAAGGGTAGAATTATAGGACAGGTGTGCTTGGGGAGAGAAAATTTGAAATTCAATTGAAAATGGGAATAGAAAAAGCAATGGTGCAAGATTGGGGTTCACTAGGCGCCGAAATTTTTGTCACTGCAAAGAAATAGACAGAAAAAAGATATCGAGCAATGACAAAAGATTTCAGTTACAATTTTCAGAAAATTCAAGAGTGTGGCCCGTGATGTGGGGGTTGTGGTGTGCAATTGAGAGAGGGGAAAATGGGAAAATGGGAAAATAACTACACTGTCTAGGGATGTTTGGGGGAAAGGGTGGAAAGAAAGATTTTCGAGTTTTGGAATACATTTTTGGGAAGAAATTGAGACGAGGAAAGAGAAAAAAGAGTACAATTATAGACACACAATGGGATGAAAGGGAAATGAAGCCGAGATTTTTTTTTGAATTTTAAAATTTTTTTTATGGGTTTTACGGGTTGGAGAACTTGTTTTGAGGTTTTCTGTCAAGCCTAAACACAAGGCGACAAGGAGGGAAAAGGGAAATTAGGGGTATAAAAAACGCGGGTCCGGGACTTTTTTAGATGGGCGGGGTGCAATGACGAAGCTCAATCATACTCTTCAGGGGGAGGGGGAAATTTTTAATAATCAAAAGAAGAGATGACTTATAAATGAGCTCCACAATCGATTCATCGATTGATTTTTTTGGAAAAAAAGCAAGAAATTAGCGGCGTCTTTGATTTTTTTGTGCTAAACAATATAAAAATACATTATTTATAGCGAGATTTTTAGACGGCTTTTATTGGAGATTTTTTTGGGGCTCGCGAGCGAATTCACAGTGTATTTAGGAGGGGAGAAAATAGAAAAAAAGTGTTTTGAGACGAAATGAGACTCATTGAGGGGAAGAAAATGGAAAGTGTGTGTGTGGAAGAGAAAGAGATTTAGAAAGAGGAAAGAAAGTAGTTGATGGTGGTGTTGGTGATTCGCTGGCGAAGCGGCTTCAATTCCCGTATTGTGTGTGCTTTACTTGGTGGTCATCATGGTGACGAACTCTGAAATGCATGCAAAATTAGGAAACATTCTAGAACAAAACAACTAACCTTCATAGTTGACTTGTCCGTCTCCATCGATATCAGCCTCGCGGATCATCTCGTCAACCTCCTCGTCCGTGAGTTTCTCTCCGAGATTCGTCATGACGTGACGGAGCTCAGCAGCTGAGATGAAGCCGTTGCCGTCCTTGTCGAACACCTGCAATATTAAAATAGATGAATTATTCATAAGGCTTCTATGTAGAATAGTAAATCCTCACGGATTATTCCATCAAAACTCACTCTGAAGGCCTCACGAATCTCCTCCTCGCTGTCAGTATCCTTCATTTTGCGAGCCATCATGGTGAGGAACTCTGGGAAGTCAATGGTTCCGTTTCCGTCAGCGTCGACTTCGTTGATCATGTCCTGAAGCTCAGCCTCAGTTGGATTTTGTCCAAGCGACCGCATGACGGTTCCGAGTTCCTTAGTGGTGATGGTACCATCTCCGTCCTTGTCGAAGAGACTGAACGCCTCTTTGAACTCTGTAATGAACTCCTCTTTGAAATCTTTGAACTTTTTGAGCTCTGAATACATGAAACTGTTGTTTTTTTCGTGAGATTTCTAGAAGTTTTATTTTGTTTTTTACACAATTTCATTACATCTGGAACACAGCGGGTGTTGTCGGCGCTCAAAAATCTAGAGCCTATCTTACGCGGCTAATGTTTCATCCATTAAATTTAAATTTTGCTGCCGGACGGCCGCTTGGTTTCTGCTCAATTCGTTTCTTCCGATGAAGAAGAAGAAGAAGAAAAGAAATGAGAGAAGATCAAATTTCTTCAAAATTTTGATGTGGAAATTGGGGGAAATTCTCATTCTTCCAATTCTCTTCCTTACCGGCAATTTGCTCCTCGGTCAACTGATCGGCCATAGTGTTGTTGTTGTCGTGGATTGGGGGTGATAATAGAGACCCTGCAAAGAAAAACCAGAATTTATATACAAAGTAATGATGTAATAATTGAGTATTGATCGATGTGATTAAAAGAAAGATCGACCGAAAAGAGGGGGATCGGAACGATATATATTTGCGAACATTTGCACGTAAACAATGATGTGTATAGGTGGAGGAGGGCGGTGAGGGGTGAGAAGGGAGAAGAAGGGAATCGGAGAAGAAGATGGAAAAAAAAAGAAAAAAATCTATATAGAAGAGTACGGAAAGAACCAGAGAACTGATAACTGATAACAGGTACAATATCGACATTTTTCTTCATTTCAAACCCCTCAAAAGGAAAGATCGAAGGTTGATTTCGTCAAATATCATTGAATTAAAAACGTCATAATCATATAAGCAACGAGATAGTTTCATAAACTTCCGATTCATCCTCATAAATCTCGACTAGGTCAAAGATCCAAGGGGCCAGGTCGACACACAATTTTATTACACAAAACTGATTAGAGTGTAGTGTTTGAAGGGGATAAAAAACTCTAATCGGTGTCTCGTTGCGAGTGGAAAAGTCAGATCAAGAGAGAGGAAGAAGCGATGATGCAGCGGAAGGAAACAACAAAAAATAGGAGAGATATAGGGGTCAGCGTGTTCTGGTTATCGAATTATCCCTTTTGCCTTCTTCTCCAACTAACTACACCAATTTCTTCTCTCTTGTTTTGCACGCAACGGCGAAGAAAGTAGACCGAATCGAACAAAAAAGTAGAAAGAGGAGAAGAAGTTGATGTTAACGTCTTCTTCTATTTCCACAAAAAAAAAGAGAACGGAGACGCCGTGTCCGGCGAAGTCGGTCTGCGCCGCCGCTTCGGACGCGCATGTGATGAAGAGACAGAACAAAAACTAGTTCTTCTTCCCCTTTTTCTATAGAACCGAAACACAACCGCTGGCCCCATCAACAACAAAACCGCCCAATTCTCAACGGAGCGCGTTTGCCGGTCCATCAATAACAAAATGGAGAAGGGGACAGTCTGTACAAGGGGATTATAACCGCGCAGAGAAGAGAGACGAAAACATAATCCGGTGTGCCCCCGGAAAAAAGTGAAAAACCGACGACCACGAACAGTGGAAGATCGATGGGTTAGATGACAACAGTAGGATTTGCGCTAGAAGCTTAGCACTCAATGGTGCTAATATTAGAGGGTTTTACGAGGGAAACTTTGCGAGCATACTATTTCGAGGTCGGTATTCTATTTATAAATCGCACAGACAACTCGTGAAATGGACTTCAAAGACCTAAGCCGCGGAAGATCACGCGAAACAGTTGCGAAAACCATCTGTGGGACTGAGAAAAATCAATGGCTCTATCACATGATTTGACAAACACACTGTTTTTTCCTTTCTTTCTTTCTCTTCCATTGCTCAGGTGTCCCTCATCAGGCGAACGTTGAGCAAATATTTGGGACTTTTTGGGGGTTTCTTCCGAGCTCAAAGCGCTCCGAAAGAGTTTGTATGTGTGTGAAAATGAAACAAGCAATGTTTTTGTGTTTCAGTTCAAATTCAAAATATAAAAGGGAAACCGCGAAACGACGCTGTCTAGGCGCATGTAATGACGCCCGATTAATCGGTATCGAGGAAGGAAGGAGAGTGCGTGTGTATGTATGTGCAATTTCTTTCTCTCACTCTTCTTTCTCTATTCCTCTCACTGCTGCTTTATGCAGCCTTCAATTTCTTCTACTCATGCCTGAATACTGCTGTTGGCCTGATGCTGCCAGAGAGTCAGTGGTGGTGGACGATGGCAGGCTGCCACCGCTGGTGGTGTGCGCAATGCGCCGGTGCGGCATTAGAAATAGAGAATGCATTTAGGAAGAAGAGAGGTGTGGTAGATTATAAAGCTGAAATTGTACACGACTCACTTCAGCTGACTGGAACGCGACAAAATTCTTATTTTCGAGTTCGGTTCTTGTGTTTTTGACGGCGAAAGTACAATTCTGGGGCTTGTTATTCGAATTGGAAGCAAGCGAGCGAAGCGGAGAAATGAGAATTGACTTCGAGGAAGGCTGAATTTAAGGAAGGCAAAAAATGAATCATTTGAATTCCGCCTTTTTCGGAACGTCCGCCTATACAACAGAAAAACAAAAGAGAAACACCGAAATCATGACTGTTAAAAGAAAGAAAAGAGAAAGACAAAAACGCGATCTGACTCACAACGCCGTTTCTTTTCTCTTTCCTCCTATTAAACATATATACACCTTTATATAGAAGGTGGCGTTTTGTGAGTCATGAAAAACTGAAAAAAAGCCATATACGGGGGCCCCCTAACGGGGAGGGAACGACACTCAAAAATGGGCGGAGCGGTGGTTCCGAAGCAGAAGGGGTGGAAGCCACGCCTCCAAGTTTTGTTTTGGTGGGAAATTTGAAATTGTTGGCTTGCCCACCCGAAGGAAAGCTATGGGAAAACAAAGATCAGTCTGAGAGCGACGGCGGTGAAAAGTAAGAAAGATGTGAGAAAATGAGGTCGCGTGGCCTTTTGAGAATGAGAATCTGGAATCTCTTAACATATTGGATTTTCAGTATTTAATTAATTTTGGTGAAAGTCATCGGATATTGCGAAACTAATGAGATCTTTCGAGATTTCTGGACTTTGAAGAGAAAATTACGAAATTCCGGAAGCAAAACTATTTATAACTTACTTGTCACGCTGAACGAAACTCTCGTAATACTTTGGAGATTTCTCGAAGAATTTTAAACTACAGGCGGTTCCGCCACGTAAATCCAGACGAAATAACAAAGAAAAAACTAGTTTGTCACGTGAAAATTACTTTTAGGCTGGAAATTTTAAAAATCTGACCGGTATTTAGGAATTCAGGCGATGGAGACCGAAACTTTGAAGAATCGAGAGGAAAAAATAGCAAAAAAACAAAATTTTTACATTAAATTGAAAAAAACAAAAAAAACGAGTAGAGCCGCCTTTGGAATGCGCGGTGGGGGATACGATATTAAAGGCGCATGGAAGGAAAAGTACACCGGGTTACGCAAGGATTTTGATTTTCGCTACTGTATCTCGGAACCTACGTAGAAATCTCCAAGAAAAGACCATAAAATTCGCTTAAAATTGAAAAAACAAGAAATGGAGACTCCGTGCGAATTTCAACAAAGAAAGTTGAAAAGGTCTTTCTCTCTTTCTCCAGAAAAATAATAACCACATCCTGGTCTTGCTGGCGAAAGATATCGGTTGTGTTTACATGTTGTCTTGGGTCCCATGAACTCGAGACAGGCAGCTGACGGGAGGCTCCTAGTTTTCTTTGATTTCTCATGAGCTCTCCACACTCTCCGACTGAGTTTTGGGTCGTATCTGATCTTGCGGTGGTTTTTTTTGCGCTCGAGCGCGCGGTCCCAGGGGAACTGTGGATGGAGAGTGGGAAACGACGGAGGGAAGAAGCAGGAAATAAACATGGCATTTTTCTACTTGTATAGGAGAAGGGAATTCGTCATTTTTCACTTTTTCCTTTCGGTTTTCTCTTCGGTTAGTAAAGGGGAGGAGAGTAGTGATGATGATGATACTGATAGCAACAATTTACGGAGAACGAACTTTGTGATAAGAGTAAAGATGACAGTGATAAGAAGACGTTAGCTAGATCATCAGTACACTAGTACGAAGAGTAATTCGAAATCTTTGAGATAGTAAAATTCGAAATTGAAATCGAAATCTCTCGATATATCAAGGGGAATTGAAATCTTCCGCAACCACCACCACAATCTCTTCAGTTTCAACATAGAGTTAGAGAAGCAGACGACGAGACACACGAATCACCGCTAGAGACGCAGACAGTCTTCCGCGCCCTCCCTCGAGAGAACGCCGCGACGGGCGGCCGCATTCAGCAGCGAAATGCAGTGAGGCGGGGCGAACCCGGGCGCATTGCGCAATGCGCGCTCACCGCACACCGCTGTCTCCGTCTCTTATCAGCACATGCTATTTCATAACGGTGCTCATTGCGTCCTGGACGCATTGCTGTCCTGCTGTCTGCGGCTGCGCCCAGCCACCGGCCAAGACAGCCCCATGGCTGGTTGGACATGGGGCAGCAGCAGGAGAAAAGTGATGAGAGAGAGATAGGGAGAAGAGATAGAAAGGAAGAGTTTAGGATGAAATAAATGCGGATGGGAAACCTGGGTTGTAGAAATCTCTAGTAGTAAAAAGTTGGAGGAGTGCAAGTGCGCTCTATCGGACTAGTAGTATTGTAGATCATAGGCTAACGAGATTTTGCGTTTGTTTTCTCAACTTCGAAAGTTATTTCCCAAAAGTTAGGAATATAAAGTCATCAAAATTAGTTCCCCATCCTAAACTTTTCCGAGAAGAGTTCACAAAAAAAAAGAGACTTACCTGTTCCGCGGGAAAATCTGGATCCGAAAAAAATCTGAGACAAAAACTTTACCAGTTGTTTTGAGAGAGTGAGGAGGTTCTCCGCCTTTGTGCTCCTCCTTCCAAAAAAAAACAAGGAAGAGCCAACACACTGTGACAAATTGCATTATGTCACGGCAAGAAGGAACAAGAGCTGGTTAGGACCCCCACGGAAACACATCTATAAGGAGCTTCGAGGGGCGAAGAGAAGAGAGAGAGCCACAAAAACAAGTGTTTTATGCAGTTTTCCTCCCATTTTTAAAGACTTTTCACCCTGGCTCCCCGCCATCCGCCCCAGCTCCATGCAGAGGCTCCGCCCCCTTCTGGAGGCCCATATCTATGCTTCCTTCTCCTGTGCTCTCAGTTTGCTCCGAAAGACCGAATAAATGTGATTAGTCAGTGGAGAGGAGGGGCAGCTCCTCGTGTTAGAAAGCACACGCGAAATTTGATCAAATCAAGAAGAAGAAGGAGCACGAAGAAGATGGAAAAAGCTGGATGAGGATGGAGAAAATGAAAAAAAAAAACGAAGGAATATAAGAGGAAAAGAGCAACTTGATACCGAATAAGGGGAAATGAAAATGGGGTTTTTCGAGTGGATTGGGTAGAGAGAAGGTCAAAGAATCAGAGTGGCGACTTCGGGAAAAATCAAGGATCACAAGTACTGAATCGTCCGAAAATCTCAGACGAAGTTGCATCCTCTACGAACACCTATAATATTTGGTGCAGCTGTATTAGAGTTGTTCAAAAACTGTTCGAAAAAAAAAACGAACAAATTGTGAAAGTTGCTATCCCTCCCGTCCGGAACTGCCCTCTTATAAACGGAAGTCACTTTTGTTGCAAACTACCGTAGGCCGCAATTGACGTCACCACCCCATACAAAACACCTGACTTTATGCAAATGTGTCTTATCGGAGCAATCTCCATCACTCACATTCAGCCAAATCCGTACACATATACACACAGGTGTCAGAAGAGACAAGGGCGCAATGCGGCCGGTGCGCATTGTGCTGAGTGTCGACGACGTCAGATGACGGATTATTATCGAGAATGGAGAGGAAAGGCATTGCACACTTCTCTCGTTTTTGGTTTTTTCGGGTGTGTGTTAGCCACGGGCATATGAATATATATTTTTTAGTTTTTAGCGGAAACGGCACAGGGGGGGGGGGGAGAGGGGGAGCAGATGAATAAACGGAAAAGGAAGAGAACGGATCGGCTCGATTGTTGAAAACGGGATGTTTCATTGAGAGAGATGTTGGGGATCGGTCAGCCTAAACCTTCTGAAAATGCGGCAAGTGGCGTCTTCTACGGTAACGGAAACTGGTAGATGGCTCGAAAACCGTCTTAGAGGACCACCCCGAAGCTGCCGTTCTACCAGAGGGTCAGAAACGTTAGTGGTTATGACCGATAATCGAGGCCTTTTTACGTTAGCGAAAACTGATAGCTGTCTCCAAAACCGTCTTAGAGCACCAGGATCCGAAAATCAAGACTGTCAAAATGAAAGATGCGGCCCACACGGTATGTGAATGAGTCATGTTGTGGGAGGCCGCGACCGGCTGGACATCTACCAGTCCCACTAGACCATATTAACTTTTAGGACCGGACCGTGGCCGTCATTCTGACGGCCTTGCTAGAATTTCAATGTACCTGCTCCAATCTAGGCCACCAATCTTGGGTAGGCCAGCAAACCAAAATTATTCTCACTTCAGCCAGCAGTTGGCCCAATGGCGAGTACGAATGAGAATATTTAGGCTATTTTCAGCGACTCCGAAGGCTCAATTTTCTGTGTCATCAAATAATTGGTTTCGTTGCTACCTGATGCATGACGAACTTCCGGGTACCTAGAGGTTCTTTTTTTGGGATTCGAAAATATTTGGAATCTGGGATCCTGGATTTTCGTGTTTCAGCTTTTGTGATTCCAGAATTTCCCTCCAAAAAACATGAATGTCTCTTTTCATGGACCCAATAGCTAACTTCCAAACTCTGAGTTTTTGATCTCCGATCTCCTTTGGGCAGGAAATTTAACCATTTCCTAGTCAGATAAGCATCTGTTTTCCCCTCAAAAAATCTCGATGAACACCAAAAATCACTACTACAAGCCTGACATTAAGTTAGTCTAGACCCTCATATCACCTTCTTTGTTTTTTGTTTTTCACTTTCTTCCCCATCCATCCAACTCTTTTTTTAACACTCATAACCATTTTCTTTTTTAGTTTTTCTTTTTTTTTCTCTATCCAAACCTTCGTCGTCAAAACTCAAAAGCTCAAAAACACGAGAGCCTACCCCGGCCGGTAATTGCTTTTTTTTGCTCTCTACCCTCTATTTTTTCTTGTTTATGGATACCTAAAGATGAAAAAAAGGAAGGCTAAAATAGAAAGAAAAGCAACATACACACAATTTTCAAGTTGTGTTATATGGTGGTTGTGTTTGTGTGTGTGTGAGTGTACGAGTAGAAAACTAATTTTGTTTCAAAAAAAAAAAATAAATAAAAGAGGCAAAGTTGTAGACTTCTCGTGTATGTGTATGTGTATGCAATTTTGTTAGTTAGCAACTTTTTCATTTTTTTTTCTCCTTCTTCTCCAAAAGGAGAGAGACTTTTTTCATGTTTCCGGGAACCCAAAAAAGGACCAAATTGTTCGAAATGGGTTGTTTAAAATGTATGAAATGGAAGACAAGGGAAGTGAATTTTGGGTCGATTTGGAGGGATTGAAGAGGCGGGAAATCTGGCTATGTTTGGGGAGTTATGACGAGGAAATTCAAGAGATTTTGGAACTAAAAATATCAAAAAAGTAGGGGTTTTAGGAAGGGATAAGATTAGGATTTAGGGGAATATCACATGGATCAGAGTGGCTTGGATCCGGAGGTACGGAAAATGGGAATTCAGTGTTTATCAATAAAGTCAACGGGAAAGATTTACCAAGGGGTGACCATGGAACTTCTTGGTAAGGATGTTTGGGATCAAAAAGTTAGTTTCTATCGGTTACAGGATGTTTCCCAAAGAGGTGAACTCTCCGGAAGCTTAGAAGTTGAAATTCGCACTGGCCCTACAAAGTCCGAGCAAAATGTTCAAGTTACACTCGATTCATGTTCTGTAGTTGCTATTTTGTTCGCGAGATTCTTGAATTTCAAGTTCACGTGTTTGGTTTCAAAAAGTTCGAAATGAGAGGTTAGAAGTCAATCGAAGGGATGAACTGGCTCCGCGACACTTTACAACTAGACGTTTCAAAACTTTGACATGCCACGACAACTATGACGATCCGCGACTGGAATAAACTATGACGATCCGCGACTGGAATAGGATTGCTAAATATGTATAAACGTCCCGATGTAACGCTTTTCATTGGTTGCGAAACGTCATTTTTGCAAAACGTCTGGTTGCAAAGTGTCGCGGAGCCGGATGACCTGGAGCTGATTTCCTATTGTTTTCAGTTTTTGAAAACCTAGAGAATTTCGCTTGGGGTCTAAGTGTTAGGGAAAATCGAGAAATGATCTATTCCGTATTTTAACAAAAATCGGAGCTCCGTATCGGTATCTCTACGAAACGACCTGATTGATGAGCTGCAAAATAGTTATGAGACTCCTAATCTTGCGTGAAATATTTCAAAAATGAGACTTTGAGAATAAAAATGATCTACAAAACTGTAGCCGCTGGTATCTTCGAAAAGGAAGAAAACACTGAAGGACCTCTGACAGTCTGAACTCGGTTAGTCCTACTAATAATCGAAAATTGATGTTGAATCTATCAAAATGAAAAAAAAATCAGCCAGTATTGCACATACAAAACCTCATCCATGACAAAATGAAAAACCACAATCAGGCCAAAATGCGGGTCCAGCAAAAGTGCCCAATACAGGATCCAACTCGGAGAGGCACTATATCCCTTCTAGCTCCCAAACAGGTCAGCAAACATTTTCGTCACTTTTCCCACCAAAACCCAATATTTCGAAATTTGAAAAATGGCAGCTTGACCTCTCTTTTCTCTCCCATATATGACCTCCACTCAACCGCCCATCCCACAAAATCGTCGTCACCATTATTTACTTTTTTGCTCTCCTCTTCTCCATTTTACCACTCTTTACCCTTCAACCAACCCCCAATTCAAGAAAATGTGTTCCCGTGGTCCTTTTTTATTGTTGTTAGCGCAGGAAAAAAGACAGCAAGGCGTTTCGATCGGGGTGAAAACGTATATACAATTGTATATGAGAGAAGGAGCGAAAAAGGAAAAGGCAAACAAAAAATGAGTCAAGATGAAGGGGAGAAATACATTTATTTTATATTTTCAAATAAAAAAATGAGAAGGGGGGTCAGTGGTTGGCACTGCCGATCTGTCAGGAAAACGGGGGGCCGACTTGATAGGAAAACAATAATAACAATAGAGACTGGAAATTGTATATTGGTGAGAAGAATAGAGGTGTAAACATGGCCGAGAAACAGAAGCTGGGGCGATCCTAGACCATGATAGGCCGATTGAGTAGAGAGCGCAGACATCTAGACACTCTCGCTTCTCTGGGTTTCTCTCCGAATCTCAGTTAAAAAACTTGAAATCACTGGCACTTTATTGTTGAGGCAATCACACATAATCCATAAATAATTCAAAGATATAAATCAAAACAAGTAAAAGTTCAAATAAATACTCTAGAGCTCTACATACACATTCTTTCATAGAATTCAAAAAACCAAAACATCATTAATTATTCAGAACGGGACTCTCCGAAAAACAGTCTTCGTTTTGTCCTTTATATCCATTATGTACTTGTTTTTCACTAGTCGGAATGTCACCAAAACACACAACACTACGAGGAAAACGTTAAAAGTGCAGATGACCCACGTCCATATTTGATATGTACGGATGATGCCTTGCAGTTTTTGGACTTCTGGAAAAAGGAGGGATGAGGAGTTACAAGGAGGGAAAGGGGATTTTCAGAGGGTAACCTAAGGGGAGAGCTGATGTCAAGGAAGTTCAAAAAGGATGATTTTCGATAAGAACTGTTCAAAAAAAAACAGGTAGTACCGGTTAACTCCATGAACAATTTTCTACACAACCTGATTCAACGCAATCTGAAACTTTCCTCATCAGTCTTCCTGGCATTAGGATGTTTTCAACGTCACAGGTGGCTTTGTAGAGCTACAAAGCCGTGTATTTTGGCAGAAAGACGGCCCGACTAGACATCGTGGTCTACTTTTAGCAAAAAGCCCAATCTGACATCCTTGGCTCTGACATCATGACTACCCATTTATTTGAGTCCCTCTACCCTTGATTTCTTTCCCATCTTCTTTCCAAACTTACCGTAATTCCTATCAACCATTACACTCAAAGGCTCCGCTTCCACTTCTAATCTGTTCCCCTGACTATCCTGATAGCTATTATTCTTCATATTCCTTCTCCTCGCAGCTCCGCCCACTTCCACCGTGAAATTCTCGCGTTTTGCTTTCATTAACTCATGAATTCTGAGCAATCTCTGCTCAATCGTCATTTCCTCGGGCAGCTGTCGCCGCTTCTTCTTCGTCTTCTCTTGCCTGCATTTTGGAGGCTGAAAAATGAGTGTCATGTGTGCCCCGACTTCTCCTTTTTCTGATTTAAAATTCAGAGAGAGAAGGCGTGAAATGAAGAATGGGTGAGAAGAAGAATGGGTTTTTTCAACACAAGGTCGACGACTCACCACACTACTCCGACATGAGGGATCGACGGCTGAGCACACGGAAATCATGCATTTGAAATGCACGTGGTTTGAATTTGCGAATCTGAAAATAGGGCGAAATCAAAGAGATTGGATTTGTTTGGATTGGAGGGGATAGTGACCAAAATGGGATTTTAGAAAGATCAAAAAAATCAGAGTGGTCTAAAAGTGAACATCGAGCAACAGTTGGTATCCGAGTAGTTTTCAGAATGACCTGCCAGACCTACTGGACCCGACGCGATAATTTTCTTCCAATTCAAAATTGTGGGTTTGTGAATATACCAAAATGTACGACTCGGTGAGTATTACTGGTATGGAAGCTTAGGCCAACTGTCAGATTGGAATGAGCTGCGCGAACCAGGCTAGGAAAACCGGCTCCAGAACGACGGGCCCGGAAACGCTTGCCGGTAGGCCATTTTGGTCTGACTGAGCTTTTATATCCCTAGTACTAGCCAAGACCCTAATTTTGATGTACTGGCAAGCCCACAATTTAGATTTCGAAGATAACCTTTGCAAGACCACTGCCATGGTTCATAATCTTTTACAAATCACCTACCTAAACGCCTTGCTTGGCGTATAAATCACTCCATTTTCTACATCATATTCTGGGGTTGGTATAATCTCCTCATCTAGTGAACATCCATCATCATCGATAATTGAGTATGTTCTATTCTTCTCATCGTGAACCACACATGAATACACTTTGAAAATGTAGCTTGCTTGTTTCTGAGTGATCCGATTGTCCCGATACATTGGTGCCGCGCATTTCCAGCGGTGGTAAATCTGTGAAAACAGGAGTTTTATTGAGACTGGCCCCCAAAGTCTGAAAAATTACCACTTCTCCAACATGTGCTGATGCAGTTCTGGGACCACCAACTCGATCGTGATGGAGGGAATATTTGCACTTTGGACCAACTTTTGTTTGGGTTGTTGAAGATGATAGAGTTGTAGTTTGAGGGGTTCTGGAAATTGATCTTTTGACCTACAGAAAGTGCACATATGGGTTCAAAAACCATTGCACTACTTCCTCATAATTTTGCAGAATATAATCTATCTTCCGTCACGCCATCCCGTACCAATAAAATAGCCCGTTTGGTTTTTTGACGAATTGCCACGTGAAATGGCGTGAGCAAAGATGCACTTACATAATATCATAGGCCGCCTTCACTTCCATCGTTTTTAAGTGCAATGAGCAAGTGACGTCGTAGATTTTATCGAATTCGGTTAACTCGTCCGGATTGTGAGAGACAATCAAACGAATGGAATAGGTTACAGAGGAGGACGGGACGCCCTGGAAGATGTAGAAGGGGTTAGGGAAGTTCGGGTTGGGAAGAAATTTTGAAGAAAAAATAATCAATTTTGCAGGATCAATGTTCCTGCAAGGCTTCGAAACCAAGGTTCTGATTCGGGGTACTTTTGTTGCTCTCAAACGTACATGCGAGTGTTTTTGTACACAAGATTTTCTTTTATTCCAACGAAAAAAACTTACTTTATAAACCCTCCTAACCCCACAAGGACCATCCATTCTTGTCACAAATTGTGGTTCCACTTCTAATGAGAACCTCCGTAAACACTCTGGATGATGTGAGTGATCCGAGACGTACATTCGAATATCCGCGAAGTTTTCATTCAATGCTAATCCGATTTGATCGGAACTGCAGATTACTGTAGGTGTAAAGTTACCGGAAGCTGGAAAACAGAAAGTTCAGGGCTAGAAGTGGGAAGAAAGGAGAGAGTGCAGACGAGCAGACAGTCTGGTTTCTCTGCTTACCTTTTATCTCGAAACTCTCCCTGACTTTCTGCGGAGACCTTCTCAACTCATAGAACTTTGCACCATTCAAAGAGTTCTGTGTCATGTGAACAATCCCTGCTGATGTGGCGAATTTGTTGAATATCAAAATACAAAGTGACAAGGTTTCAATGTACATTATTAGTTTTTTTGATTATCTGAAAAACTTCAAATTACAAAAAAAAACAACAAAAAAATCATGAAGACACAAAAAGTGAGATATCTGTCTAGCCAATTGAATGGATTTTGTTCTGTTGCAAAGTCGAAAAAAAGTGAAGTGAAAAAGAAGGCAATATCGGAAGAAAAGATTATGACGAAAGGCATTTTGTGAAGTGTTAAAAGAGGGGGAAATGAAGGAAAATGAAACGGTCACTTGAAAGTAGAAGGAAGGAGAAAAAGTGTGAGGAGATTTCGGGATGATGGTGTAGTTGGACTATGACAATACAGAGGGGAAATCAGCAAAAATGGAGACAATTGGAAGGAAGAGACGGTCATTGGTCAGTTATGGTTCTGAGATTTTTTTGATTGAAAAGGTGTGATGTATGGTGAAAAATCTTTGGTGCAACAGGGAGACTGGCAAAACCGTTGACTGATTGTAGATTCTGCAGCCATCAGCATAGGAACTATTCAAAAGGTGCAGTAGCTTGTATGGAAGAAAAGGATGTAACAGAGGGTCACCTTATACTCAAAGCAGCATATCTCAGTCGTTTTTGATAATTTTGAAAAGTCGTCAACTGAAGAAAATTTGTAAAACCTCTGATCAGAGTCTGAGAACACACAAAAATTGCTCAAGTTCAAACAGTTTCAATTTCTGACAAAAATCCGGATGAATTCGGATCAGAAGCTGCGGGTACCTAAGTTTTGATCAAAAGTTGACTAACTGTCGGTCAAAATCTGACGATCTTTTAATCAGAGATCACCCAAACAAGTATTCGGAATTTACAACTCTACGATATTTCTATTGACTACACTCTGCAACTCTGATAGAAATTCTAGAAAACTATGCCTAGATCAAATTAAACTAAAGGTAGGAGACAATCCTGGAGACTCTCCTAACGGTCAAAGAATTCCAAATTCTATCAAACTAGCATTGTAAACAAATCTTCCAAATTCATACATAAACATACATATAAACACGCAACAACCAAAAAGTACAGTTTCCACAAATCATTCAAACTACACAAATAGCAACGAAGAAGAAGAAGACGATGTACAAAAGTAATATACATTTCGCAGTGCTAACCCCAGTTCACACACACAAATACACAGAGATTTTCATGGAACACCGATGAAATGAGAAGACGTTGAAAGTGTAGAAAAAGAAATGAAAACGGAGTAGCGGAAGAAGAAAATGAACTAATTACTATGTGACCTCTTGCATAAAATGTCTGTGACAGGCAAAAGGGGAATAAGAGGAGGGCATTGGAATTTAGGATGTGAGGATAGGATAGTTACAAAGAAAATAGGATTTCGTGGGGAGGGTTTTTTGGAAAGTTGGATTTGGATAGCCAGGAAGGGATAAGTGAACCAAGGAGATCGTTTTGAAATGATCGAAAATCGGTTGGGCTGTTGGGATCTTGACACTTTAAGTGAAGAAACTGATAAGCCAGATATCCGGTTGGCATAGATTCAGAAGCTCCATAGAGACATATCGTGAGCTAGTTTCCCATGAATTGTGAAAAAAGTCCATCCCACAAGCCGTTGCCGAATCCCGGGCCGGGCCGAGGAAAAATTCTCCAAGGCCCAGATTCAATAAATTTTTTGAATTTTTTTTTGAAAAATGATGCACAACATTCGGACACATTTCGGTCTGGGCGTGCCGGACTAGGCTTCCGGGCTGTGCTGTGACAACTCTGCCACAAACTAAAATTCATGTGAACGCAACCAGACATATGGCAAAATAAGAAAAAACAGGTAAAAAATTAGCTTCCGTAAAAAAATTTACAAAAAGCGGAGCGAAAAAACTAGCATGTAAAGCTAAGGAAGGCAATTTCAGGATGAAAGAAAATAGAAAAGTTGCGCAATTCGATGGAGTGGACAGTGATTCAATTATGGGAAATCTTCTATTAGAACTGCACATCATCTTCTTTCTTCAGCCTTTAGTACTTGTCTACCAGCCACCGAATCTAAGAAGGATTGCCGGAAAACCATGTCGAGGAGGCAAAGTAAAAAAGAAAAAAATACTTTCTCCCAAAGTGACAAAAAAAGAACTGAAACTACTAAGAAGTTCACAAGACAGTTCAACTTGTTCTCCTTCTCCTTCTCCAAAAGTTTCTCCTATCCCGAGAATTCACACAGAATAAACATTCATCGTTCCCCTCACGACCGTCCCCCCACCACCACATCATCTCATTTTCTCTTGTAACATACAATTAGATTCGAATTCACTAGTTTACACATTTAATAAATAAAAAAGTGTATATGTAGTTCAAGTGGTTTTTTTTGGGATGAGCTAGTTTTCCAATGCATTTATTACAAAATTACAAATGAAATTAACCCAACTTTGGCATTCCTGATACACAATTCGCCTCCAAACCGCATTCGTTGGTTCCACGGAGAGCACGGAAAGTACCATTCTCTCCCCATTCTTTGCCCCAAGAGTTAGCCAGAAGCCAATATGGAACACCTTCATACATTCCCCATCCGAGAATTCGAACTGATAAGTGACCTTGTTTGTTTCCGGTCAGGTGTACGTAGATTCCAGTGGTGTACTGTAGAAAATCATCGTAGACTTCGAAAGTGGTTTCGATTGGTCCGTTAAGCATAACATCACTTTGAATTTCGATCTGACGATTGGGAAGTTGGTCGACGGAGGCTCCTGGAAATAATTTGTTGGCAAAGTTGGCAATGCTCAGAAAGTTTCCAAGTTTATAGTTGCCCAACTCCACGACATTTGGCAACTGGACGTTTCAAAACTCTGACGTTTCGCAACCAACGCAACTGGTATAGGACAGCTAGAAATGTATGTTTGATCCAATTTAACGTATTTCATCGGTTGCGAAACGCCACAGTTTCAAAACTTCTAGTTGCAAATCCCTAGTCATACCATAATGTCGATCTTTATCGATATCAACTGGATATCCATTCTTTGATGTACACTTCTTCTCACAACTAGGTGTTGGCAATGTTGTATTCGTGCAAGCTGGATAGGTCACATTCCCAACTGTCTTTCCACATGGTGCAATCGAATATGGCTTGCATCCAAACTGAGATTCATAGGATCCACCAGTTGGGAGACCGTGCTTCCCCCAATACTGCCAAGCCTTGAAGGCGTTTCCCCCACCGCATCTGAAAATTTGAAGAATTCTAAATTTAGATTTCCTTCTGATTTTTGATACAGTTCCTTTTCATTCTTCGAATTTTGATAAGACCATTTTTTGATTCATTTGTGCTGATGGCGCACTTTCACATTTTGCATCATGTGATTAATTTTTGATAAGGATTTTTCTCAAGTTTCGCACAAAATTTACAAACTATGCGGAAGGTGTGTGGGTGTGCAAAGCACGCTCCGGAACGCCCCTAGTCAAGTGAAAATTAGACTTACCCTTCTCCACATGACAGTACTCCAGTACAACAACTCAAGAGTTCTTGAGCTGATAGAATTGTGTTGATCGTTCCTCCAGAATTGATACACAAACGATCAGACATGGATTCGGCGGCGGCGAATGCCCAACTGGATTCTGGAAATTCCTTTTTCTGAGCAATTAGGACATCGAGACTTACTACACTCTGAAATATCATTGATCTGTGGGATCGACATGCATTCTGGCCATCTTTCCCTCGCGTCGAAAAATTGAGAAAGATCAGAATTTTCAGTTGGGACACTGGGTCCGTCGTCCCTAAATCCAGCAAGTTCAGGGTCTTTGACAAGAGTTTTCAGCATGGATTCCCTGGATATTTTTGGAATACCGGCGGTCCAGAATGTGTTTTGGGAGTTCACATAGTCGATGATGTAACGGAAGGAGTCAGAGGAATCTGGAGAAAATATCTAGAGATTGAAGAAAAATGAAAGATGGGCTACCTGAGAATGAAAAAAATAAGACCAAAGAAATCAATAACTTGCGCATTCTAACAGGGGTTAACAGGAAATGAGTTTGATTCAATGACTTCTTATCGGGTGTTGAAAAATGGAAATCAAAGTTTCAAAGTTTGCATCACATAATGTGAAAAGTGGTAACTGAAAACATAAAACTAGATGAAATCGAGTGAAAAAGCACAGAGTATTAGAATCTAGGAAAAAATTTCAGGTTGCATCTATGAATCTTGCTTCGACGCAGAATTTGATCACGCTTGTTTCAGAGTTACAGTATCCTGGAAACCTACAATAACCAGAAAATCCAACTAGCCATCATAGAACCACTACAATAACCCAAAGCTCACACAAAAAAACTACGTATTTGTCACGTGACAGTTCCCGCATTCACCGATCAACATGAACTTTCTCCTCCTTTTTTTTCGCACCAATGATCTATTCCGATAACTTTCGAAAGTGAAAGTCTACAACACTATTTCTTTTACGTCACATACACTCATCCCTAATTTAATTTTTAATTCCGGACTCTTCTCCACTTTTCAACTGATAACCTGATAACCCAACTGATAACAAAGCACTACTTAATGAGCATCAAGACACCAAAAAGATCAGAACTCCCTCTCAAAATGTGGAAGCTCTCCGCTCTTCTCCTTGTGGCATCTGCCTCCGCCGTCGTGCTCCCAGCTCATCGTGAAGCTCCAGCTCTTACCGGGCAAGCTCTCATTGACTATGTGAACTCTGCTCAAAAACTCTGGACTGCTGGACACCAAGTTGTTCCAAAGGAGAAGATTATGAAGAAGTTGATGGATGCCAAGTATGTCGTTCCACACAAGGATGAGGATATTGTCGCCACTGAAGTCTCCGATGCCATCCCAGACCGTTTCGATGCTCGTGAGCAATGGCCAAGCTGTGTGTCGATTGACAACATCAGAGATCAATCTGACTGTGGATCCTGCTGGGCTTTTGCTGCCGCTGAGGCTATCTCCGACAGAACCTGCATTGCATCCAATGGAGCCGTCAACACTTTGTTGTCTTCTGAAGACCTTTTGTCTTGCTGTACCGGAATCTTCAGCTGCGGAAATGGGTAAGCTAGAAAAGCTCTCTTCCCGGGGCCTAGACTCACTTTATGATTTTCAGATGCGAAGGAGGATACCCAATCCAAGCCTGGAAATGGTGGGGCAAGCACGGACTTGTCACCGGAGGGTCCTACGAATCTCAATTCGGATGCAAGCCATACTCCATCGCCCCATGCGGACAGACCGTCAATGGAGTCACCTGGCCAAAGTGCCCAGAGGACACTGAGCCAACTCCAAAGTGCGTTGATGCTTGCACATCGAACCACACCTACCCAACTGCCTATCTTCAAGATAAACATTTCGGTTAGTTTTTTTTCCGGGTAAAATGCTTGATTACGGCAGTTTGACCTCATTTCAACATATAAAATTTTCCAGGAGCCACTGCCTACGCTGTCGGAAAGAAGGTCGAACAAATCCAAACCGAAATCCTTAAGAACGGACCAATCGAGGTTGCCTTCACTGTCTACGAAGACTTTTACCAATACACCACTGGAGTCTACGTCCACACCGCCGGAGCTTCCCTTGGAGGACACGCCGTCAAGATCCTTGGATGGGGAGTTGACAACGGAACTCCATACTGGCTTGTTGCCAACTCATGGAACATTAACTGGGGAGAGAAGGGATACTTCCGTATCATCCGTGGATTGAACGAGTGTGGAATTGAGCACTCCGCTGTCGCTGGAATTCCAGACTTGGATCGTCATAACTAGGAAATGATTCGGATTTGTTGATCTTGTTTTCAGGGATTCTTTTGTGACGTGTATATTTTGAATTATAAAAAAAATGAATAAATTAATTGATCATTGGAAAATATGTGTTATTTTTGTTGTCCTACTAAAAAACCTCTAATAGAATTGCACCATCAATCTTGTCGCAACATTTCACAACATTGCGGTCTCCTGTTCTCTCTATCTTTCTCTCAATTGCCATTTCTCGTCTATTTGCAGTTTTTCTTTACGATATGCCAGCAACATGATAAGGGCATGTCTCCATTTTTCACAGCTTTTTTCTTCACGTTTCACCTTTTTTACTTCAAAACTGCCTAAAACCTCATCGAAAATTTTTTTTACAGCTTCAAAAATGTCCGAAGAAGACGTATTTTTTGGGTCGGATTGTTTCGACACCGAAATATTTGTGAAAAATAAACCGAGTGATCTAAAAATGGCTACTAGACAAGTACAAAAACCTACACGTTTCCAATTTTCAAGTTTTTAATTTTGAGGAAAAACGAAAACTAGCAGAGTACATTGGTGGGTTTGAAAGATGGACAGAGCTGGACGCAGATTGCAAAATGTATATCATTGGCTCTCTGGATTATATGTCAAGGTTGGCTCTTTTTTGAAAGAATAGACTGGCCCCAATCTCTAAAATTTTTCTTTAGAAGCAACCTGTCATTATGCTCCAAACTTGACAATCGAATTGTAAAAGAGACAATTCTGTACATCACAACTGGAAAACTTCCAAAAAACGATGGAATTCGAATGAGACATAGAAACCTGGCAGAGTTGTTCAAATCGGATTTTGAACAGGAAAGTGGAGAGACGAGTGTGAAAATGCTGGTTTTGGTAAGTATTTCACATTTGGATAGCCAGGAAAGCAGCTACTTTTTTGAAGAAGGAAAATTTCATCGAAATGCAAACAACCACTAACTTCCATCGAAGCTGGAAATTCGGAGAGAGAAAGAACGGATGTCATATTATTGCAAAGTCTTCAATGGAATCCGAATTCACCTATTCAAACTTTTTGGAGAAGTTGGAAACAACTGCAGAGGCAGAACTTGTCAAAATATTGAAAAAGATATTGAAAAAGTATAAAGTGGAGACTTTGAGGACCAATGTGCGATTTGTGAGTCATTATAGTTATGTACACTATCAATTTTTCAAATATTTTCCGCAAGTTCACAACTCCCTGTAATTCTATTTTTAAGAATACCACTCCTAACTTCTCTGAAATCTCTGCAAACATCAAAAACCTTGAAATCAAGTATCGTATTGACAAAAAACTATGGCTCAGCTTACTAAACGCGGAAGTTTCCCTGGATAGTTTCTCAATATTCTCTGTCCTAGAACACCCGTATAGGATTCCAGATGGATTAAAATTTGAGGAAATTGCAAACCCGTTGGTAATTGAAGTTTTTACAAGAATAGGACGAGTCATTAAAATTAATTTTTTAGGTGATAAACGCCAAAAAATTGAGATCAGCTCAACATATCGATATGACAGAGGAACAGTTTTTTTCATTGAAAGCTACCCGAATGGCAATTGGAGTTGGAAGTGACTTCAAAGTTGACACAGTTTTCGAGTTTATCAGAGTAAGTTTTCAGAACATTTACTGGTTTTTTTTAGTAAAAAACGATTTCAGAGATGGGTAAACAATGAAATCAATGAGGACTTTAGACAAATGGAACTCTGGACGATCCAAGATTATATGGAAGAATTCAAAGAGAGAATGGATGAGGAAGATTTTGATGCAACCCTCTATCAACACCCGAATCGATATCCGAATGAAGAGTTTTTCGTCAAGTTTAATGGATATAATCCAAGGAACAACTACTTCTATGAAATAAGGAATAGAGAAAATCGACTCAAAACTCTCTCCATTTTGGTTAAAACAACCTGCATTGTAATTTATCGAACTGGACTTTTGGAAGCAATGAGAGGAGTGATGGAAGCGAAGTGGATCAGGCCTGAGGGGCTAATTTATCTTCATCTTCACAGTAACCCCGCGTTGAATGTTTGATTTATTCTTCGGGTTGTGTTTAATAAACTTTCTAGAAATATTTTTCACTGTCAAGTCAAACATTTGATATTTTTCCAACATTTCTTCATGTACAAACTTTCTTCGAAAATTCCGACAAGTTATGCTAATTTTATTAAGGCCGGCAAATTTTAAACGAGCCTTAAGATCATGTTTTTGTGGTTATATGATATTTGAACACTTTTACCCAATATCAAAATATCCGGAAAACAATGTTTATTTGGACTCGATGTTTGAATTCTCAAACAATCAGGGCTCTTGTGAGACACAAAAAAATAATTTAGCCTCTAACCACTTATTTGAAAACCTTATAGAGAAGTACATATAATCACTAACTGGGGTGTGTCTGGCAAAAACATTTCAACTTTTTTCTCAACCAAAAGTGTTTTGTGCCGGACTATCTCTGTCAATCAGAACATTGCAATTTATATGAATGAATTCGTCAAATTCTTCACATTGGAATGGAGTTCTGATGCCTGAATTCACAATACAAATTCTCGGTATTGCAGTTT
>GL380491.1:27502-49357 GCA_000143925.2 Caenorhabditis brenneri
AAGGAAAAAGAACCCACTTTTGCTTCCAGCTGTATATGTGCTCAATATTAGTACTTTTCTGCACGGCATGTCTGTACATCCAATTTATAATAAGTATCATAAGCTTACTCGATTGACTTCCAATAACAAAGGTGATCGACCACAAAAATACGTTTTCTGGCAATTTTTGACAACAATACTGCTGAAGGCTGTACTGAGTTCTATATAGTTTTGAATTTCATTACATTTTTGCAGGTCTACATTCCCATTGCATTCTGTTTACGATTTCAAAGAGATTGTCCTGAATGTTATATTTATACATACGAAAAGAATGGTTACTTCACGTTTGTTTTCTTTTTAAAAATCGTTGATGTTCTATCGACTCCTCTAATTCTACAAATTACATATCTTGGATGTAACAAAAGGAATGTGAAGAATCTGTTCTCGTCTTTTCAAACGAGAAAAATGCTGAAGATCGTTTGTTGTCCTTGCTTAAAGTCACCTCAAATATCTGAATCTTATCCGCACAGTAAATTTTTTTGTACGGACATTTCTTTTCTCGGATTGTACGCTCCATCTCACAAGGACTTTTGTAGTAATTTTTGTAGTTGTTACAAATTTTATATTGCGCCTTTAAAATGGTACAGTAAGCCGAAGGAGCGCGCACCGAGTTTCCAGAGCACTTTACAGTGATGAATTTTGATCAAATTCAGTCTGTATTGTATTCAACATGATACCAAGAAAAAGTTCTATGCAATTTAATTTTAAAATTGCTTAGGCCTTAATTTTTTCATTTTTCAACAAATTGAGGCAATTGACTACATATCGCCGAGTCGCGCCGCAGTTAATATTGCGACCATCAGTAAGACAGAGCCCGCGAATGGAACCTTTTGAAAACACGTACAAAAAAATTCACTGTGTATCCGTCAAGGAATCCATCGAACACTAATTAGATTTTTCAAAAGTATAAAGCATTTCATGCTCTCTTAGAATTTTTTAAACATTTTCAAATTCGTCATCCAGGGTAATTATTTGCATTGGAGATTATGATAAAAACTGATATCATATCCGCGCTCTTTTCCACAGCACTAGAATAAGAGAGACTGAGAAAAGTCGGAAAGGGACCGTCTGAGGAACCGGGAGATGTCGGCTGCAACTGTTTTGGGCGGTTTAGAGTTTGACCCTTCCAGTTGGGACTGCTTGTTTGAGCAGTCTGCTAGGATGTTTGGTACCTTCTAAAAGCATTATAAAAAAATACCCTTCTCGAACTTCTCTCCTACAACTTTCCATGCAAATACTTTCCTTAAAAAACTCCGACAAGTTCATGTCTATGTACTTTCATCCCTTCTCTCAACCTCCCACCACTCCAATTGAATAAGACAAAAGAACAAGTTGATCTTCTCCATATCCCCTTAGTCTTTCAACTTTTCCTCCCCTTCATGTCCACTACTCTAACCAGATTCTTTTTTCCCAGCTGACAACTATACGTACATTGTATGTCGAAGCACTTGTTACCAGATTTCTTCTTGTGAGTTGATGCTCATGGAGTGCATGTGTATGAGCTTGCCTTAACGGTGTGTGTGTAATTTATTTGTTTGTCTTCTTTGAGTTAGTTCACGTAGGACTCGTGGAGATTACTGGTTTCGATATGGAACGGAATGCTGCAACCTGTAATAGAAGAGCACTTTCGGTCCATCCAGCAATAGTACGAAAAAATGAGTGGCGGTCTTGTGGTTGGTTGGTATATAATGAAACCCGATACCTACCGGATATTCCATCTTATGACTGACAGAGTAGGCGAATCTTGTGAATGGATTGGGAGAAAAAAGAACGATTAAGTTGCGATACGTCACAGATTTGTTGTGCTTTTTTTGGTGTATTATTCTGAAAATTATGATTTTTTGTACTCAGGTTTATTACCTCTTCTTTCTACATTTCCGGGTTTTTGTCAACCATTTTTGGCCATGGGAAAGTTTTTCAAAGCTATTTTTGGTCCCTGTTTCTCAAAAAAGACCTAGCTTCGAATACTACACTACTCATATTATTTCATATATATTAATGAAACCGCTGTCATTCATCAAATTCCGTTCAGAGAATTTATCATTTCTTGTCTGGATCTCTGTTCTACGTCAGTTCTGTAGAGCGTGAAGTTCACTGCCACGTCACCTCTGCGGATTCCACCCGTGGGAGTTAGTTGATGAGACTAATCAAATTGTCATGTTTCCCTTCTATTGTTTGTCTTTCTGACTGAGTAATTTACTCCCACACCCAATGTTTTTGGACTAGTGGAACTTTTTTTGGGAGATTTGGAATTTTCGTTCTTGTAAGCTTTTGGCCAACACTGGTTCTGTCGAATGGTTTCTACATTTTTGGAATACAATTCGAAACTGTCCAAAAAGACAATGTTTTCGACCTGGGACGACTTTTGACACGAAAACCTGAAAAATCGAAAAAAAAATCCCACAATTTTGTGCTCTGAGCTCTCATCGCACCTCATTTTGCCGAATTTTACATAATTCCGATGGGGTTTCTTCCGGCTCAAGACTCTGAGCCGGAAAAAGTCTTTGTGACAAAACTCTCAAAACCCGAATTCACAAATATCTAAATGATCAAAAAACCTGAACTCTCATAACTGTTCAACTCATCACTTTTCACTCTTAACCCCCCGGTGCCAAATTTAACTTGAGAGAGATAGAAGTGTTGGCAAATAAACAGAGAAAAAGAAAGTGTTCAGTTTTTTGATCCTCCGTATATACTCCCACTTTTTTCCCCCTTCCTTCTTGATATTTGCCCACCCTCTTACTGTTTACTCCCACCATTCTCTTTCCGCTCATTGAGAAGAAAAGCTTGAAGGCTTTTTCATTTTGCTCCGAGCAGCGACCTGTGAACCTGGATTTTTTTTGTTTAAGATTTGGGTTTTCTTTTAGAGAAAAAGCTAAAATTTTTGTATTTCTCAATTTTGCGCGCACTCAGATATTCCAACCTGCCACATTCAGAAGAGTTGTGTCAAATAAACTAATTCGAAAAATCCCTAAATCCGAGATTTCCGCTCATTCACCACAAAAGAAAGCCCCGTTTTGTCTGAGAAACTCCTCCTATTTTTAGTCTCTCCACTTCCAAAAGCATGATTTATTTGACCTCGCTTCCTGGAATTTCTTTTTTTTTCTTTGAAAAAATCTGTCGGCAGCTAATAAATCAAAAAAGGTTCTTCTTGTGCTTTGTACATGTTTTGCTAGTTTGCCAACTCCAGATTTTTGGTTGTTTCGAGACATTTTCTCCCCCTGAAGACGTTTTGTAACAAGATATATGGAAAGTTCCGGTGGTGGGTAGAGATGTTTAATCCGAATCCTCCGGTTGTCTGAAAAACTATATAAACCGCCCCTGAAAGAGACCTTCTTGACCCCGTTTGATCAAATCTCAAAACTCAAGTTTGTTGTCTTGTCTCTCCTGAAAAAAAATTGTTTTAGTGGAGCATCATAAATCATATCACTTAGGAAATGAACCTCGAAAGAACGCGTTAGAATGTTCATTCCACCAAAATGTGTGTCTAATGGCTTGTTGTTTACACCGTTTGAAAGGCGAAAATGAATGGAGAAGTTTTTTTTCAAGAATATAACGAAAGGTGTAACTTTGACCTGATTTTGATTCTGAAGATTTGAAAATCTTGAAATTTAGAGTAAAAGTCCAGCTTTATTAAACGAATAAGAATCAAATTAGGATCTCTCTGGAGCTCTGTACTCCAGAGCGCTCAGAGAACGCTCCGTGAGCGAAGTGTCAAGCTTCAACCCCCATTAGTGTCGGCTGCTTCATTTCCCCTTATTTAGCGATTGCGGCCGCTTCATTACGATACAAAAGCCTATGGCTCGGTGGCCTAGTGGTTAACGCAACGGTCCTCCGAAAAGTTGGTCGCGGGTTCAACCCCCGTCTAGGCCAATTTTTTTTTACTTTTTTTCTTCTAAGTCTATACGTGATTTGAGATTGACCAAAGTCACTTTTAGAGTTATAAAATTGTGTTTTGTTGCAAAATTGAAACATCATTTTTTCCAAAAGTTGTTCCATTGAACCTTTCGGACCCAAAATAAAATCTCCGATATTGAATAGAATGTCTAGTCCTCCTTCTCCTCCTTCGCCACTTGAATATATCTCAAAGAACAGCAGATGACCAGATTGACGTCAAGGACCCCCTTCTTCTTCCCTTTTTTAATAGTGTACATATGTAGACATGCCCCATTTTTCTAGTCCCCCCTCCTCTCAGCCATTTTTGTTTGCATTCCAAATTCGGAAGCTCTCACATGGGGTGTCTGGAGCTTCCGAATTCCAATTTCATGTAGTTTTTAGTTTTTAGTTTTTCTAGTTTCTCCAAAAAAAAACGTTCTTGGAAAATATAAAACACCTGGAAGTATTTTCAAAATATTTGGAAGGATGGTGGTGTTCTCTAAAGTTTTGACGGCGAGGATGAGCAGAAAAATAAAGAGTTAGTGACCAGTTTTTGGAGAGCAGCCTAGCTAATTGAAAAGAAAAACGATGTTAGGAACTTGAAATGTGTATGTTTTTTTACGCAACGACTTATTTTCGGGTAAGGATAGGTCTAGTGCATCATGTTGCACAAAGGGTGTTATTTTGAAGTTTATGCAAGAGTCTGGCCTCTAATAGAGCTGCACTTCATAAATTCTAGAAAAATTAGGGCTGGCTGAAACAGTCTGAGAACGGAAATGTCAGGTGGCAAAGCTATGATCTTAGTATGCTTGGCACCCAAATCGGAAAGCTAGGTACCGAACCAGTGAGCTAGGCATGGCTGGAATAAGTGGGAAAAAAGCAAATTCAGTTGGTTTTTGAGTTAAAAATCTCATTTTTCAGTCTGTCCTATTTGCTTCAATTTCGAAAATCAGACCTCTCCTGACGGTGCTACCCCAAGCTGCCCGTATTGAAAATTAACTCATGGTACCCGGGCTGTATCTAGGCTCCCAGATAGGTCTAGGAATCGCTTTTCTAACCAAAAAATGGAACTGTGATCCGAGTTGTTGTTCGCTTCGGAAATGTTGGTTTGGACATAGTTAGTTTCATTACGAAGTAGCATTTTCTGACTGAACTCAGACTGAATCTGGAACTCTGTCATCCTATTTCTTAGCCTGAAACCCAGAAATTCCTTCTAGAATCCAATTCATTTAATCTATCTTTGGTCCGGAAACCACACCGGAAACATTTTCAAGCCTATCCCCCCATCGACCTCACCAAAACAACCTAAGAAAAATGTTCCAAGTTCCTGGAACATTTCTCTTCTTTTTTCTCTTGTTATATCTCTTTTTTCGACAAATTTCTTCCTTTTTACCCCCAACATAATGACACATTACTAATCTTTTCTTTGCTCAACCACACCCCAATTTCTCCACAATTCCACTTGGCAGGATTGTACACAAACATCGAAAAATGCCTGCTCTTTTGCCCCCCAACCCGCCGGTACAACTTGTGCTGCTTGCGGAGGAGCACACACACTTACCGCTTATCCCTTCCGGATGATTTTAACTTCTTGATTTTTCAACTTTTTTTTTTGAATTCCTTGTGCTCTTTTTTTTTAAAATTATTTTTGGTTTTTCAGACAAATAGTCTAGACTTTCCTCCAAAACTTTCCGAGATGGCCGAGTGGAGCTATACAAATCGCGAGAAACAAATCCATGAGAAGGTATAGCTTTGATTCGAAAACTCAGTTGAAGTCCTAAAATTCCAGGTGTTCGACACCCTCTCCCGTCCACTTTCCCGTGCCAGCAAGGCCAAATCCGATGGAAATCAATCGTCCAGAGAATCTCCATCACAATCACCGTGAGTCTTATTGATGGGGTTTTTGGAAGTTTTTTTTCGGTTTGAATAATTTCGGTACTTTTCTCTTTGAAAATAGAAGCGAGACGTGTTGCCAGTAACTCCGGGTGGTCGTAAAATGGTGGTCATAGTATTGCTATGGGCTGCAAAGTTTTTGACCTACTTACCAGCTCCTAAACTTTGCTTTAGTTTTTTTCGCATACATATTCATCTACATATAAAAAGTATTTTGGCCTGTTCTCAACTGAATTTGTCGAAATGAGCTTGTGAGTTGAAAAGAACTTTCAGGGAGGGTAGATAGATGTTAGATGACGCCTTTGATTTTTTGGAACTCATTGATAACCTTCAATTTCTTTTTGAAAGAAGGGAGCAACACAAAAAAATTTTTTTGGGTTTGAATCTAGAACCTGCCTAACAGATCATCAAAGGCGCTACCAGTTGCGCCATGCGGTCAGTCAGGTAGCCGAATCGGTACCGCCTAGGTTCGAACCCGCTAGAGGTGTTTTCCACTGTAACTTTAATTTTTATTTTTTTTATTCCCATCTTCCAATTTTACTGCCAAAAGGAAATTGTCTAGGATTTGTGAATTCCTAATTTCTTGCTGAAAACACTCCTTCTCAAAGCAACTAATCGAATTAGGATTTTGCAAAAAAATCTTTGCTCGACCCGTTTTAGACGCAGCCTTTTCTCTATTCCGACAGGAGTTGGTAAAAACCCTGAAATCCCTTTCCCCAATTTCTGTCCGAACATTCATACATTTTGCTCCCGATTGTAGTTTGACGTGAAAATTTGATTTCTCCTCCTTCCTCCTCTTTCCAAATCGCCTAACAACAGAAATAAACAATTATTAGGCAAACCAAACCAAGCAAAAATCAAATTTAGAACACGGAAATTCGAAAGAAAAACGGCAGAAAACATCGTCTCATAGACACCAAAAGGAAACAAAAAATGAAAAAAGAGAAGGGGAAAATCTCATTAGCATCCCGCCAATTCTTTTGTTCTCCCCCCTCCGAATACTACTGTTCCATTTTTGAGTCATGAGTCACTTGGAGTTTTTTTCGTTTTTTCTACTTGGGTCCCATATAATCTTTTCCATTTTTCATTACTCATATCAAAAAATGGTTTCTGAGGTTTGAGGTCTCTGGGAGTAGTGCAAAAAGGGTTTAATGTTAATACCAAAGGGGTCTCAGGAAGAAAACAAGAATAGAAAAAGAGATAGGATTACTTGTTGACCTAAAATATTTTTATTATGATGGGAAAGGAGCCGTAAAGAAGAGGATGGCTCCAAGGCCTACGTGTCCGGGTAAAAAAAATTTCAAAACTACAGTTCATAAATTTTTGAAAAAAAAATTGCCATACGGGTCAAACTTACGTGCCACGCTTGTTTAGAGATAGTCACTTTATCGGCTGCGCCACGCATCTTACCGGCTGTGCCACGCACTTTAACGGCTGCATTTCAACCTTCAAAGATACGGTTGCCGGATCCATAAATCCCTCCATTCTCCTCTGGATCCTTTTCTTGTTATTTTAGCGGCGGTGCCTAAAAAATTTAATAACAACGAGAAAAAAACTCATTTATCTCCTTCTCCTCCTCTTTAATTTTCGCTCATTTCCTTGTTTTGAAGGTGTCCATTTTTTTTGTTGTGTTACTCACCAAAGTTTTCGAGTATTTGTGTGTCTGCAGCACAAGAAAAAAATAATAATCAAGCCTAATGAGAACCATGAAAAAGACGCCAATGAGACATGACGATGAGTTTTTTTTCCTCGTGGAGAGAAAGTTCGTAGACCGAAGATCTGTTTTTTTGGGGGAAAAATGAAGGGATAAGGTAAATTACTACCAGGAGCAAGTTGGAACAAAAAAGGGTTTTTTTTTTCTGGAAATTCTTGAAACCAGACACAAGTTGCCCTCAGGCAAAGCACAGAAAAGAGAGCATATGTACATATCTGAAATGATTGTGCAGTGGAGCGCACTTCCATTCACACATATATTCATAAACACACAATCATTTATGTAATAGGTTCTCACAAGAAGAAGAAGCCCGTCCTCTCGTTCCGCTTCCTGGAGCTGGAGGTTTTTGGAAGAAGGAGTTTTTCACGTTTCTTCCAGAAGGCTGGGAAAGTTTAGTATAAAAGATGCGATGGTGAAGGCCGATTTTGTCTTTTTTTGAATATTATTAAACTTCCGTAAAATCTCTAATAGAGTTGCACCCTTGGATAGGCTAGCGATAGAGTATCTGTAGACTGAAAGATTCAGTGGGTTTGTCTGTTTTGAAAGGAAAGCTTTCAAGGAAATCGAAAAACGAATTTCCAAAAAAATTTTGAAACAGATACCTCTGGTGAGTTTGAACCCAGGGACCGACTGGCAGGTTACCAGAAGCGCTACCTGCTGCGCCATCGGTTATACGCCAAGTTGCCGCACCTTCATGTCCGTATGGCGCAGTCAGTGATGTTGCCGGCGCAGGCAGGGCCTAGGTTCAAACCCATCAGAGGTATCTGCCTATTTATTAATGATCACCACCTTCAGAATAGTTTCAGACACCTCTGAAATAGCTTTGGACATCTATAGCTGAATAAAAATACATTTTGACATGCAACTCTATTAGTGGGTATTTTTTCATTTTTCCATTCGAAACTCCTGAAAAATTATTCCAACTAAAAGGTTACTTTCTACTTTCTACTCTAAAAATAACATCATTGTACTCTGTAGTTGACCTAAAATTGCCTGGCCCTTTTTTCGAAACATCTCCCCTTCTCCCTTGTAAAACAAAGAATTCTTTCTGAATTCAAAGTCCAGAAATCTGTCCCCTTCCCATTGAGAAAAAGAGAACTCAACAAGAAGTCATAAAAGAAACGCTTCTTCGTCACTTCTCACCAGAATATTCACACCTTTTGTGACTAGAATGTTGACGACGACTACATGGCTCTTCTCATTGTCTCCTGAAATGTTCTAGACACCTTTTCTCTTCTTTTTCATCCTATTTTCCAACTTTTCTTCCTTTTTCAGATTCTTTTGAACACCTCCCTTTGTTACCTCTGAAAATTTGATAAACTTCTGAAAAATAACAAATTTTTGAAGAGCCCCCTCTCTGTCCTACTGTATGTTCCTTTCGAAAACTCAGAATAACAAGATGTTTATGGGTTTCTACAGCACCACAACGTCCTGGTAAGTTCTTGGAAACAAATCTGAAAAATCTAAAGATTTCTGAGTGAAGTCCCTCTAATTTTCAATAAATTTCCATTCTCATTCATCCTCAGCAGTTTCGTCACAAGTCTCGATTGGAGTTTGAGGACAAAAATTGTATGTCGTCACAAAGAGACTTCAATTACTCACCTAGTGTCACACACACATTTACACTTTTCAAATGACATGACACATCAGAATTCTGATTGTTGTTGTAGTTTTCTTCTGATTCTGACTTTCCAAAATTAGGTTTTTTTTTCTTGATAGTTCCGAAATCAGGTTTTCGTTTTTAGGATTGGGAAAGAGAACTAGTTTGGAAAAAGGCGGTTTTCTGGAGTTGATGTGTGACTTTTCTGGGAAAATCTGGAGAAAATTAATGTCAAACAAAAGTCTTGTGGGAGCTGATTTCAAATCACAACGACTGGTTTCGAAATGTATATGATATTTTTTCTTTTTTCATAAAGCATATGAGGTATACGGTGCCAATAAAGCATAAAGTGTGTCGTAGGACTCCACGATTACCTAAGCTTAATAATTTATGTCATTCTGCAATAAGTAACAGGTTGCACGGGTTTAACCAACGTATCACCTTTCCCTTGGACTGGTCACATGTGTCGTATCCCAAAAACGCGGAATTGGTAACTAGAGGTGTACTGTAGTGACCATTTTTTCTTGAAAACATGTTTTTTTCTAAGATCATCATTCTAGTTTTACCTATAATGATATGTTTGCGTTACCTAGAAATCACAAGTTTAGTTGAAAAGCGAAACGAAAAACAGTCATTATCGGGTACCTATCATCAAAAATGTAATACTTAGAATAGCAAAAATTGAGTAGGAAACCATCAATGATCAGAATTGCAATTTGGCTTCCTACAGTAAGAAATCTGATGGAGAGCAGGGAAGTTAGAGTTGTGCAAAATAATTTTTCTGGAACGGCTCGGAATGGATTGTAATTTTTTTCAGACAAGTTGTAGTAAGATTGAGTCAGCTAGGCTTAATTAAAGCAGTTCAATACCTCTCAAACAAAACAAAGACCCTCAAGATTAGTCAAAAACCCAAAAAGTTGGGGACGCTATCCCATCTGTTTTAAATTTCTTCCGGAAAATTAGTTCGTACAACACTGAGAAATATTACAGATCCTGTAGAAAAATGATTTCATAAACCTCTGCTTAGACATCTTATTATCCTGTCTTCAGAGTAGTGAGACCTCCTACACTGTTCCCAAAAACTCTAGAAAAATCCCAGATATTCCTGATGTTAGGAAAATCCGATATCCTTATTTTCCAGATAATCCTCTTTTCTTTTTCTGAAGAAATAAGATAAAAACTACAATCGTCTGTACGATTTCTCAGAATTTTCACATTTACAATTTTTATATTCTCCTCAGTTTTTATAATTCTATAAAAGAGAGCTTTGTCTTGATTCCAATGAACTTTAGCTCTTCAGATTCTGGAATTCAAGAACAGAACCTTAAATCCATAAGAATTCTCTGACTTCTAGCCTCATAAATAATGACAAAATAATAAAACCAAAAAATAATTTTTTTTTCTGATAAAATCAAAATACACCCTCTCTTTTCTTGCGGCGACCCGATCTCTGACGTATTTCCTCTCCGGTTTTTTTCTCCAAATCCAATTTCTCCCGCATTCATTTCTGCAACATTCAATAGGGTATATCAATTGGTGTGCCCTACTATAAACTTATTTTCACACATAGATCAAAAACTAGGAAGTTTTTTGGAAACTTTTAGAAATTAGGAGATATTGATAAGGGAAATCCGGAAGTTTAGGGATTGACGGATTTCCGGTGGTTTTTAGAAGATATTAGGTCAAATTATTGAATTTTTGAACTCTATGTTTAGGCCCCGGGAGTTTCAAATTTACGTCACGATAACCTCGAAACGTTTCCATATCCATTTTTCTCATTTCCTATTCCCGAAAAACCCATAAAACTCGTGTGGAACTTTTACGTTGATCTGTGTATCCTGTGCATTTCACGTCATTCAAAAATTCAAATTTCCTTTCAAAAGAATTTATTTTTAACTCTGAATTTGTAGTACATCCTGTCATTTTGGATCAAAAATTATATCTAGATTGATGTGAAGTACCCCCTCCCCCGGTGCTTGCTCCTAATGCCATTTTATAATTTATAGACAAACTTTGCACTTCATATCCATCTTTTCTCTATCTATCCAGCAAATTTGAGGGGAAGATAAATGAATTATTCCATTTTTTTTTGCTATCCGCCGAATTTTGGTCCCGGCTTCTTCTCAATTTTCTGGTTGAGCGGGTACAAATAGAGCACTAACAGGGGGCCGCTGAAACATTTTTTCGTGAAGAAAAGTAGATCAAGAATCGGCACTCTTTGCACCCCCATTTTACCATGACGATAAGTTCCTGAAGAAATGATCCATTTTGGTCAATCTCATTAATCTTTCTTCACGATAATTTTTTATTTTGAAATAGTGCATGGGAATGAATTATGAATAGGAGTGCAAAACTATTCAATTTATCATGTTCCCCCATGGAGTTTTGAGTCATAAACCGTGAGAAATTAGGTTACGTCAGAGTTTTGAAAAAAAAAGTTCCGGTTTTTTGGGTTTGAAGTGTACTGAAACTTGGACGAAATCCAGCTAGCTTTGGGTGCCTCAGTTTGCTTCAATTTAGATGAGGTTTACAATTATCAACAGAGCGCATTACGATAGTCTTGAGCCGTTTATTGAGCATTGAGAATGGTGAGCGCCGACCCCGGTTGATGTCGGCTGCTAGATTTTTTCAGATTTGGCGTTCCCGCCGACAGCCGCTTTCATTTCTAAAGTTTGGTGTGGCGTTGTGGTTAGCATTGATGATTCATAAATTTTTGACGCGAGTTCGATTCCCACCAAAGCCAAAAGCTTTTTGCTTTTTATCTGAAGTCTGCTCCTGCTACTAGTAAACCAAGCACTATCGAGAGCTCTGTTCTTCTGTAGGCCCCAGAGCCACAAGCCGGAATGATGTCGGCTGCTTGATTTTCTCTTGCTCTGCTCCCGTTTCATTCACCAAATGTGGCTCCGTGGTCTAGTGGCTAACACCACTTTTCGCGAGGTTTTGGGCTCGGGTTCAATTCCTACCCACGCCAATACCTTTTTATTATTTCTTCGTGAAGTTAGACAGTACCCTAACGTCATACCAGTAGGCGGATGACACTTGGAATTTCCTTATTCCTTCTTGACATCTCCGAAAAATAACTCTGAAAGTGCTCCGTACCTTGTCTAAAAGCATCTTGTCAAAAGTCCAAAACGTCATCTCCGGGAGAGTTTTCCGTAAACAGGTAAAAGTAATCCTATTGGTTTATTTTTGGGGGGTCCTTGTCTTCTAAGAACCCTCATTATTTATGTTTTGTTTTGCCTACTATCGAAAAAAGTGGTATTATTTTTGGAATAGCACGAAGGAAAAAATACAACTTTTTTCATTAACAAGGCTCCCTTGTTTTTATTAAAAAGCTCATTAGATGAGATTTTTCGGGGAAAAACCACTGAAAACATCTTCTGTGTGTTTTGATGCTCCAAAAGGATTACGGTAGGACTTTTCTGGAACATTTTCCCTTTCCAGACGAGACCTTTTCACACCCTTGTTGTTGTCGAACGGAACGTCCTTTCTCTTTTCCATTGTTTTCCAATTATTCCTGGTCCTTTTTTTTCTCTTGTTCCTGATGTCGAAGTCTAGTATATACCTTATTACCTCCCACCGAAAGCTGATATTTGATACTTTTTTCTGGCATATCCCTATCCATTTACCTACCTTGTTTTGATGGTTTTCAATTGGTTGAAGGGGGTACTATGGATTTCGAAATTTCAGCTCTAAAATGAAATTATGTGCACTTTCCGGATTGGAGGAAAAAACTTCCAAAATTTTTATTGTCCAATCAAATTCAATTTTCAATCAAAAAATGAGTCATATGACGATAGTTCATATCTTCTTTTCTCCTCTATCCCTTTTGACCACCCGATGAGGGGCGTGGCATCCTCCCCCTTCAGAAGCTCCGCCCACTTTCGAGAAGTTAGAGCCGTGCGGAGGGGGAGTTAACGGGCATCAGTTTGTGTTGATGAAAGAGCACCACTGTTTTATTTTCTGAATTCTGAATTATTTTTTCATTTTCAGTTTCAACATGTTCTCCGGCGGAAGAAAAGTGAAGTGGAACCACTTCGGCAAGAAGTACGCGTTGAGATTTTCGGATTATGAGATGGAATACGCGGATTTGTACGACGTGAGTTTTGTTTTTTTTTGTTGTCTGGGGAGAGGATTTCGAAAAAAAAATTGGGTGGGAGGTATTGAAGTGATTCATGAAGGAACAGGGAGTTTGTAGTTTGAGCATGACCTTAGGATCCAAATTGGTGGACTAGAAAACTGAATCAGGGGTTTAGGAAGCTGAAATTGTAGCCTATAAAACTAGTATGATGGCCTAAAAAACCACAATTGATGGCCTAAATCAAAATTCAGTCATGGCCTAGATTGTTCTATTTCCCACCAGAACAGCTCTCGTACTCCACGGTATAAAGCCTGAACCCATCTAGAATTTTCCCACGAAGAATGAAAACAATCCCGAAATTATTCTCGAGTTATGACAAATAATTCGTTTTTTTCCATGACTATTCATTGTTCCCACGCACCTCTCTCTCCTTCTCTTTATTTCCCAATTTCCACCTGATTCACGGAATCTTTAGTCTGAGGATAGATTTCCCACGGAACTAATTTTTTATCCAGTGGTTTTGTAACCGATCTTTTTGTCTAGAATCGAAAAGCTTGACTTCTGTCACTGATCTTTTTGTCTAGAATCAGATGATTCCATTTCCTGAGATAGTTGTTCTCTAAAAGTTCGTTTTTTATTCCCTTGGACAATGACCCCATCACTCTACTCTTTTTATAGCCCCCGAGCCATGGGGATTAAAAGTCTCAAGTTAGATGGGAAGGGGGGTTAAAGTTCCCATTTTATCTGATGAAAAACTGGAGAAAAGAGGTTCGGAAAATGAGGGAAATGTGCTCTATTGAGCACTACTAGAAGCTTCTCTAATACAAGTGCACATCACTGATAGCTCTACTATTTTATACGCTCTCAGCTCATTCTAAACCCTGCCAGATTCTTTCACCATCAAAACGATTTTCCTTCCAGGCTCTCCTCAAAAAAGTGCACGAAGTGCGCTCCGACTTCGAGGGCGATCTCGCCTTCATCGACCAATACGGCCGTCAGGTAATCGTCTCCTCCGACAAGGACGTCCGTGAGGCGATTCAACAGTCGAAGAACAAACTGAAATTGCACACAACTCTTCGCGACGGACACGTCATCGCGGCAGCTGATATGGCCGAGGCGGCACGTGGTGGAAGACCCGCCAGATCGCAATCCGTACCACCGGTTAGTTGGATCGTAACTATCTTAAGCGAAACGTGACTAAGTGGGAGTTCATTCTTGAAAAAGGGAGTTCGGATTATTGGGGTCAACTAGTGAATTAGTTAATCTTTCTTTTCTTGCTAATTGTTTTTTCCCCAGTTTTTCCTTTTCTTCTTTTTCCAATACTCCTGGAACATCTTCTGTCACTTGCAGCCAGTCTGGTGGCTCTTGGAAAGTAATTAGCTGGAATTTCCATGCTGGAACTGAAAGGGAAAGGGAAGGTTAAAAATTGAAACTACCACTACGACACAAAACTATTTGCACCTGTAAAAAAGAGACAGGTGCTGAAATAAATTTTCGGAAATGAATGAGTGAATAACACGTCACATCTCTTATTGTTGACAACATTTTTTTCGGAGGGGAAAAAGTGAGGAACACTTACCAATTAGAATAATGTGTTAGTGAATTGGATGGGTCTGCTAAATATTTTTTGTCTGGAGGACGTGCTTATTTGAAATACCAGAAGAGCGGAAATTTAATATCCTACATTTATTTTTGAAGTATTCTATACTTGAACCCCACCCTCCACTCTTCAAAATTGAGGGTGTAGGTCAAGGAGGACACAGGAATTTTGAAATTCCAGAAAGGACCCAAAACCACAATTTTTTGAAACTTTTTGATGTCCCAACCGCATTCCGACTTCCTTCCTTCCCCTCCCAACAAATCAGATGTTTCATCTTTTGAGGTCCCCCCTCCCGCCGACAAGAAATGCAAATCCATGTGTGTGTAAACATAAAACGTCCATACACATAAATATAACATTTTCTCTTATACTCCCCTTCTCCGGGGGCTCAAGGAGCGAAGAAGGAAAAAGAGCATGTCATTTATCACTCCCCGGGAGGGGGGTGTTGAAACATTTTTAAACCAGGAAGATAGATTTTAGGCCTTTTTCATATTTCTCTTGGTTATGAAAAGTTCCTGGGGGCCTATTCAAGTGGAATGAACGGGGCGAAAGAAACAATGGGTTGACGCACTTTCAAAGATTTTTCTTTGAGTGTTGTGGGTGGTTTTTGAGAATGAGTACAAAGAACTTTTGCAGGGAAACAAGCGAAAAGTTTTGGAGAGCACAACAAAAAATAATAAACACGCATCGAATATTTATGACGTATGGGGAAATTTTTTCGTGTAGTGGTCTAGGTTGTAGGGTTTCCTATGATCAAGGCTCAGCTCCAACCTAGATTGGTGTCGGCTGCGGGATTTTCTCTTTTTTAGCGGTTTACCCGGATGCCAGTACGGTCATACAGATTTTGTCCATATGGCGCAGTGGTTAACACTTTCGTTTTCAAAATTTTAGACGCGAGTTCGATTCCACTTGGCGCCAGAACCTTTTTTTCTTTTTTTTTTTTTTTCGAAACCGACCTGAATTCTACGAATGAATCCACTTCCAATCTTCCGAAAGTACAAAAAGTTCCATCACACTAATTGCATTTTTCAATTCTTCCCTTCCTTCACATTTTATGTTCCTGACATGACGTCAAATGCAGGTCCAGTTCCAGGACTAGAAAATTCTAAAAAATTCTAAGGGGTTGCCAAAAAAGTGAGGGCGTATTACTCATAAAAAAGTTCAGCCCCTATGAATAGAGAAGGGACCCATTATACTGAGAGAAAAAAAAACCGGAAATGATCTTATGAATTCATGGGATGGACCTACAATAGGTTCAACGACCAAACTAGAAGTTATTGTTCCAGGAGCGCTCCTACAACACGTATCCACAACGTTCGCCATCGTCGATGGACAGTGCTCCAGACACGTATCGCCATCATCCACAACAGATGCGTGCCATGTCGCCACCGCCAATGTCCACCACCACCGGCACCACACATTCTCCACCGTTGCGTCAAATTGGAGAAACCGTCAAGACCACCTATCATCACAGTGGAAGTTATGGAGGATTGGTGAGTTTTGGGGATAGTGGCGAGCTTGATTGATGTCGGCTGCTTGATTCCCTGATAATTAGAGCTTTTCCGGTAGCGTTGTGGCTAACACTGACGTTCTCTAAACTTTGAACGCGGGTTCAATCCGGCCCGAGGCCAAACTTTTTTTCTTTTCTCCTGACCAATCTAGAACACTTTTCCCGCAACTATACGTGACATACAACCTCCGCTAGGTCTTCCTTATCCGGTGTTTCCTAATATAACATCATAGCCGTTCCACACCACTAATACGATTTCTGGGGATCAGAAACTGCTCAAGAATTCTGACGACTTTTCGCCCACAAAACAAAAATTCCAAAACTCGATCAAGCATGGAGAATGAGCAATTCCCTTTTTTATTATTACTCCGAAATGATGCTACAAATAATAATATATTTTCTAAAAAGAGCTCTTCATGACCTCCTCCTCCTTTTCTACATTAAGTGTTTTGGATAAAAACTTCCGGGGAGGACATCTTTTGATGAGGGTTTTAGAGATTTAGATGCCTCGTCGACGATACATACGACACATTTACGTACTAGGGGGTGCCGATAAATAATTTATCAGGTCACGGTTGCATGTACTAGTTAAAAGGGCAAGAAACATTGGGAATATAAATTTTGTGTTTGCAGTACCCAGGAGGATACAAGGGATACCCAGGATACGGTGGATACTCGAATAGCATTCTCTACGGAATGCCACCACACAATGGAATGCTTTGGAGGTGAGGATTAGAGAAACGAGATTGTCTGGTTGTCTGCACTCTCGTTAGCTAGAGGATGAAGAGAATTAGAGAGGCTATACTTTCTAACTGTCTCCACTCTCTCTATAGCCAGAGAATCAGAGAAACTAGACTGTCTAACCGGTAGTTTTTTCAGATTCCTCGCCAACCCATTCCCGTTCGGACACGCCCAATCGACTCGCTCATTCATCGGACCCAACAAGTACCATCACTTTGGCGGATACAATCACATGTACTCTTCCGGTTTCGGTGGACCAGTTTGGTAAACTTCTAATCAACCGAAAAAAGATCCCGAGTTGCCAGAGTCATATCTTTTTTTTCTTTTTTTCACTCTCTCTCTCTTTTCAATTTGCTCTATCGCCACTTCTCAATTCAGTTTGTATATATATTTTGACTACCATATAAAAAACAAATACTTTAGTTTGCTAAAAACAAAATGATGCTTCCTTGTGATTTCTCTTTTTCTCTCTCTCTCTCTCCCTCCATCTTTTCTGTACTATTTTCTCTTGCTCTAATAAAAATGTGTATGATAATTCATTGATAAACAAACGAGAAATTGAGCAAACAACCAATAAAACAATTTAGGAACTCCTCCTCAAATCTGGGATACCGGCCACCACTGAACTCTCAATTCCGCATTCATTGGTCCCTCTCCTGATCCTAAAGTACCCTTTCTCCCCCCAATTCACATTCCACGAGTTTGCAGCTAGCCAATACGGAGTTCCATTCTCCACTCCCCATCCAAGAATCTTGACTGCATGTCCTCCGAGTTCACGTCCTGCCACATGCTTGTAGATGCCTGATTTGTACTGATAGAAGTCAGAGTACACCAAAAATCCAACTTCCACTGGTCCGTTTCTCATGATTTCCGTTTGGATTTGTGCAACGTTTTGGCGGATCGCATATGCAGAAGATCCTGGAAAATAATTTTGTAGGTTACAGACAAGTTACAGGAACAAGGTTTTTCGCGTCTAATCCGTTATGGATGCAAAAAAAGCTTATCAGTCTCTACCATTCCATCTGTTTTCTCTATTTTGTGCCTTCCGTTTTGATTTGGTGTTGCCACTTACCATAATGCTTATCCTGATCATATGGAACAGCATAATCACTCTTGGAAGTACATTGCTTTACACATTCTGGAGTTGCTACTTCATCAGCAGCGCATTTTGGCCAGGTAACACCGTTCACTGTCTGACCACATGGTGCAACGGAATAAGGCTTGCATCCGTATTGGGATTCATAGGAACCACCAGTCACTAGACCATTATGAACCCAGTATCTCCAGGCTTGGATTGGGTAGCCACCTTCGCATCTGGAGAAAAAAAAGTTAGTAGTCGGTCTCGTTTCTTAAAAAGCTTAACTCACCCATCTCCACAGTTATATCCACCAGTACAACATGATAAAAGATCTTCAGCAGAGATCAAAACATTGACTTCTCCATTCGATGCGATACAAGTTCTATCTGAAATTGTTTCAGCTGCCGCCACCGCCCAACAGGACCCACAATCCGATTGGTCCCTAATGTTATCGATTGAAACACAATTCGGCCATTGTTCACGAGCATCGAAATGCTCCGGGATGGTCTCCGCAACAGAAATCGGCTCAACTTCATAGAATTTGTGTGGAGCAACATGTTCGGGTTTCATTAGGTTTCCCATCATTTTCTCTTTCGGTACATCTTGATGCCCGGCTCTCCATAAATTTTGAACCGAGTTGATGTGTTGGATAAGAAGTTCTGTCTCAAAGATTGTGGCTGAGGCAGCATAGAAAATAAAAATAGGGAAGAAAATGAATTTCAGCATTGTGTTATGAGTGGTGTTATCTCAACTAGGCTCTTTTATGTTGGTATTCTTATCACTCTATAAAAAATGCGGGGGAAAGAGAGGTATCGCAAGTATTTGGAACGGTGTTTGTTCGGAAATGAATCAAAATAACTATACTTATTGACAAGTTTATTTATTTTTACTCTATAAAATCAAGGAATTGAAAGAAATTTTGCAATGAACGCCTTCTTAGTCTCCTTTGACATTTTTTCAATCTCACATCTTTTGATGACTCCCTTTAGGAACTCGTAATTGTTCACATGGATTAGGAGGTGCTTCTGAAAAAATTACAGTTCTAGAATATGCGCTCTACTGTTAAACTTACGATCAAACGCTCCATATTCAAAATAATCGCTGCTTGAAACGGATCCCCAAACACATCGAAATAGATATTCTTTTGAATCACCGTATCCTCACAATAACGAATCACATTTCTCATACGGAAGGAACTGGCAATGTTTGCAATTTCGCTAAGTCCTGGAAAGTTTTTTAAAAGAGTACAGAAGTGAAAAAACTCCTCAACTTATGGCGCTAGCAGCCCCCAAGAACAACCGACCCGTAAATCCCAAATTATTATATCCAAGAATATTACCATAAAGAGGTAGTCGAACTCCATGGGCAATCTGAAGACAGTACTTCATTTGATCGAGCTCGGTTTCATCTGAGACATCGATCGACATTATTTGCTTCTTTTTAGATTTCAATTCCTCCGAGATCATTTCGAGAACAGTTTCGGAATGGAGTACCATAGCCTCAAATTATTAAGAAAACAACAATGAGTTATTTTCAAAAAAAGTGTTACCTGTAAGTGACAAAACAGAAATTTGCTGTCATCCCCTTCCCAACCGATACGTAACTGATGATAATTAGTGTGTTTTCCATAAAAAAGATAGTCGAAACGGAAGTTGGGAACCCAATTCTTGTCGAACTCCGATTCGATTGTGATGCTCACTTTCACCAAAAGTATATTCTCAATTAAGAAATCGTTATCCTCATCTAGGATATCCGACATCAGAATTTCATCTCCACGAAGGCAACCTCCGTGCTTCAGATAACCTTTTCGATGTGCTCCCACTTGATCAAAGTCACCTGATTGAATAAAGACAATGGAATAATGGAGTCCGTATCGTGGAAATTCATTGAAAAGAGTTCTGTAGATTCCAGTGGAGAGAAATGTTTGACCGTTTTTCTTGTGTTGAAACAGAGCGAGAATCCTTCAAGAAAAGGGTGAGGAGTGCCCTCATAATAAAATCTTACCAATTCCCATCAAAAAGTCTCAAAGGATAAGTTTTGGTTTTTGTTCGTCGATTCAAACACATTGGAAAATTTGCGAAATCGCATATTTCGTCCATTTCATCTGGAATTTCAAATTGGCCAGCCAAAAAGAAAAGCGGGAAACTCACATTTAGAACTCATTTTTTTGTTTGGAAGGTAGAAGTGAAAATAAATGAATGACTTGTTCTCGGCAGAGGTTGTGGAAGTCCGACGAAAAAAAATTGGAAAGCGGAGCACGTCTTTTAGCAGAGTTCACGATTCTATTCAAATACTGAACAAAAATCCGAGATTTTTGATGGTTCTTAATGATCACGGATTACCTCGGATTTTTGACCAGTACATATTGAATAAAATCGTGAGCTCTGCTAAAAGACATGCACTACGAAGCCCCGCTTTCCGAAACTTTTCTGTCTCGCAATTCCACGAACTTTCTCCGAGGTTGAATCTTGAAGATAATGAAAATCGCTCCTCACGCCTCCGACGCTGCGGCAAGACTTTAAAGAAAAAAAAATCAAACAGAATAGATTACAAATTTATTTTTCAAAAAAAAAACCGCTAGCCTAATCGAGCGACAAAAACTTGGCGACAACCGACTTCATTCCTTCCGATGATATTTCATCAATACCAGGATCATCATCTGTCTTCTTTTTCTTATCTAAAACTGATAGAAATTTTGCCAGATCCTCCTTGGATTGACATTTGCTTAGCATGACTTTCTGCAAAAATCATTTTTATACATCTACCAAATAACATTATTACCAACCAACAATTTTTCCAATTTGAACTCAACAGCTGTTGAAACTAGAGTTGCTAAAAACTCATCTTTCGATCTGGTTTCAATCAATTGACGTTCCATAAACCGAGTCACATTATTCATTTCAAAGTAGTGGGCAATTCGAAGAGAATACAATATTTTTGAGTAGTTACGGTCAAAATTTACTTTAAAAGAAATGCTTAGCTTTGAAAATAATATTTATGAAGAGTTACCATCAAGAAATACTCCATGCAAAGTTTGAAGGGCTCCTTGAAAATAAACAGATTTGATGCAGTTGGGAACATCTAATCCTATGTTTCTGGCATCACCTTTGAATGCATCGGAGATCGTTTTGAAATGCAGTTTCAGCATCTGTAAGTTTCAAAAGTTATGAGGTCTTTAGTGATGAGTGAACCCAGAGCCGGAATGACAGTTAACCGAAATCCTGTCTATGAAGTTCCTAGAGCTTTCATTTCCAACCAAAAACTACCTGATGATGACAATAGAAGGTTTCTTGATCTCCACTTGGTTTAAATGTCATTGTGTGTCCCTTTTCCCAAGAATTGAAAGGAGGACTCAGAAAGTGGAACATACTTGTTTCGCCGACCACAATAATTGATTCCATATGAAATAGGATTTGTATTTTCAAAACACCCTTCTCCAAATATCCACTGTTTTTCTTCAGAACATAATCCATAGATATTTCGTCTCCAGGAAAATAATGTTTGCAATCTACTATTTCATCTCTGACGACTTTTTTGTTTTGCGCAGGCTCATTGTTGTTTATAAACATAATCGAATAGATTATTTTGAATTTCAAGTTCAACGGACTTTTCTCATAGTGTAGACGTGCATTGATCCAGCGTTCATCATCATCTTCATACGCTTCAACATGGATATACCTGAAATCGACTACTTTAAACAAATTGAAAATAAGTTAGAAAAAA
>GL380492.1:0-15968 GCA_000143925.2 Caenorhabditis brenneri
TATTGACTTAATGACACAGTATTTTTGTTTCCAAAAATGTTCTAATTTTCAAATTTCAGAAAACTTTTCATCGCCGGTGCAGGAAGTCGCCCAACTACAAAGACTGGCTCAAAATTGTTGTTCTTTTTCACCCTCATTCTGTTTTCCACTCATCCGTTCTAATCTTTTTCTTCAGATTTGAAGCTTTTAGGGGTCAGCGAAAATCTCCAGATGATCTGGAGCTTTTTAAAAGAAGGTTCAACACTTCTATCCTGTCTTCTTACTAGATAATTCTTCCACCTACCGAGTCAAAGACATGTCTTTCGGATGCAATATTCCGACGGAAAAGAATAATCTGATCGATCAGAAGAATGGAACTTTGGTTCATGCTTCGGTATAATGATGTGATATTCTGTTGGGACGCAGAGGCTCGTTTGGCTTTTACATCTGAAAAAAAAAACGGTTTTTTGCAAAACTGTCAATCAAATTAAATCTAGATTAGTGGAAAACTCACCTTGAGGCATCATTCCACTGGTGACACACTTCAGAAATCGGCAGAATCTACAGCTCCCTCCACGCTTCCTGGGATCTGAAAAATTCCGAATTCATCTCCCAAACCTTCTCCGTTTCCACCTTACCATGTGCAATGTTACACTGTCTGTTCGAACACGAATAAACTTTTTGATCGGATACACTCCTTCTGAAGAACGCACCACAAGCAGCTTATCGCCCCAAAATGGTATCCTTGAGCAAATTGAGCAGATCATCTCCTGAGGATGTCCAGGGTTACTGAAACTGAGGAGGGGTAAGTAGGGGGATTTGAAATGATTATGGTAATCTGTTTGAAAATAAATAAATAAACATTTTGTTGGTATATGGAATTTTCAAAGTGATGTATAAATCTAATTTGCAAGTTGCTTTTTTAAAGAGGGGATTAAAGCGGGGTCGCCCACATTGGGAGAGTGGGATGCGTTGAGAAATAATAAAAAGCTTCTGTACAGAACAAAGTATCAAACAAGGGGAATTCAATTAGATTAATCGAGAGGGAGGTTTCAAAATATACTTGGCACAGAGCCAGGGTACATGGAGTGAGTCATGGACTAGAGTCGTCATAAGCTTCTAGTCAGAGTGAAGATAGGATTACTATAGTTATAGTGGATTCGTTTCGACTAATTTCGAATTTTTTCAGGGCTCCCACAATTATTTTTCTGGCAGTGTTAGAGAGAAGGGATTTTTTGTTCTAGGTCGCTGTTTCGGTTATTTGATGAATTGGAAAATTGATAATGATGAGCTAATGCTCCAGACTTCCCATAACTTGAAGTTATGATAGTTTCAGTGGGTGTAAAAATGGAGAGAGAAAGAAGCGATTGATCATGAACTTTCCCACAGTTTCAATATTGTGGTATAGTGTAACTTCTAGTGATGGGAGTGTTGAGCCTCTCTTATCTATTTGACTTCATTCTGATGTATAGGGTGGTTACGGCGGTTACGGTCGTTTCAGAATATAGGTTTCAAAGCGAAGTAAGGGAAAAACTGAATAATTTTGAGGTTTCCACAGTTTCAATTTTGTGATTTCCTGTAATTTCTGTTGATTGGGAGCTTGATTCGCTTATTGAATAGCAGAAATTAGAAGCTCGAAAATCTGGCAAGTTTAGGTGAGTACTCCTCCTTATACAGCCCCTCAATTTTAGAATTCATTATATGTTCATTTAAAGTTGGTGTTACTGTTTCATCTATTTATTTTATGACTAGTCAATCCGACCCCATTACTATTATAATTCACACTGACCATGTCATCTGATTGAAGTCCATCATCCAACACCACTAACTATCCCATTCAGCAGAATACAAATTTGAAAAAAAAACAGAATCTCGAAATCCGAAAAGAGAAAACAAATCAGATCAAAACGATGCGAATGGATTCTTGGTCTCACTTTTATATTAGCCACAAAAATCCATTCGAGCAAACTTTGCACTAATAAAATTTATCACCGTTTTGTGTCCGAAGCATTAATTCTGCTCAAAGTCGGAATGGTAAATCATCTATTTGAAACTGGAAAGTTCTTTCTCAGAAGCCACCCAATTTATTCATTCTTCAAGAAATTAGGCACAAATAACATGTGTTTTTTGACAAAATAAATGATCCGAAATGGAAAGAAAAAAAAAACAAATAAATTATGACAGAAACCCAATTAAACAATCCAAAAACTCGATATCGCCTCTTTATAGACCCTCACTCCTTGATGGATCTGCTCAGAGATGATTTGAGTCTGTTGGAAGGATGCTTCATCCACTGAAAATATATTCGTGTTTACAGGATCTCTCTTATAAGGGTATACCTCTATTCAAATCAGTCAGCAGACTATCCCGATTGATCTCTGCAAAGCTATGCCGATAACTGGGTGGAACAGTTTCAGTGATGCATTTATAGAGGAGAATTGAGAGGATTGGTTCTTCTAGATTAGCAGATTGGAAGGATCGGGAGACCATTTGGACGAGGTAGCTGAACGCGTTTTGGATATTTCTGGAAAATAATATAATTAGAATTTATACACTGGAACGGAATAATGCTGATCCGTTTCAGACCAACCTGAAACAGTCCAAATTCTTCCTGATGACTCACCTATACGGATCAATTCCTCCATTAATATCGGCTTCCAGGAACCCGATGAACGGAATTTCACTCATATCCACGTGCATCTGAAATGGGTTACTGTACTTTCTGGTTTTCTTCTCAAAGAGACGAACCATATTGGGGAAGAATAGTCTATCCAGTTGAACTCCTCCTTTGGTCCCGGTTAGGAAGCATGCTTCGAATACGAAAAGGAGTAAAAATATATCGTTGAGTGGGTCGTCCTGAAAAATGAGAAGTTCAACTGTTCTCAAGTACTGATATCTGGTATCCCAAATGCACTTTTTCCGTTTGTGCAGGGGCGATCAACATTAATCTGTAGCGACCTAACGATCAACTCTCATTAGCAGTATTCCTTACCATCATTTTATGCTCCAATCCAGCTGCATAAATATTCTCTGTGATTTGCATGAAGAATGGACATCCCAATGAGATACGTCGTAGCATGTCAAACTCCTGATGAAGAGATATCATCAGATTTGTGCGGGTGGCCAGGCGGGAGATCTGAATTGTTTTATAAATTTTCCAATTTAATTATATCGACAAGGGGATCCCAGGCCACTACAGAGATTGACTCCAAATTGCTGTTATTCTTTATCCTTATGCTGTTTTCCACTCATCCGTTCTAATTCTTTTCTCTAGATTTAAAGCATTTGGGGGTCAGTACAAATCTCCAGATGATCTGGAGCTTTTTAAAAGAAGGTTCAACACTTCTATCCTGTCTTCTTACTAGTTAATACTTCCACCTACCGAGTCAAAGACATGTCTTTCGGATGCAATATTCCGACGGAAAAGAATAATCTGATCGATCAGAAGAATGGAACTTTGATTCATGTTTCGGTATAATGATGTGATATTCTGTTGAGATGCAGAGGCTCGTTTGGCTTTCACATCTGAAAAAAAACTGATATATAATTTCAAAAATGAATGTTCCGATAAAGTTATATAGAGGGTTGATTTTCAAAACGATCGATACTACGTTTGCCCAGGGTCTACCTTGAGGCATCATTCCACTGGTGACACACTTCAGAAACCGGCAGAACCTGCAGCTTCCTCCACGCTTCCTTGGATCTGGAACACCTTCAATTTATATTCTCCAAGACTCCTCTGTTCTAACTGTACCATGTGCAATGTTACACTGTCTGTTCGAACACGAATAAACCTTTTGATCGGACACACTCCTTCTGAAAAATGCACCACAAGCTGCGCAGCTTATCGCCAAAAAATGGTATCCTTCGGCTTTATCCGAGCAAATTGAGCAGATCATCTCCTGTGGATGTCCAGGGTTACTGAAACTGAGAAGGGGTAAGTAGGGGGATTTGAAATGCTTATGGTAATCTGTTTGAAAATAAATAAATAAAAATTTGGTTGGAATATGGAATTTCAAAAGTGGTGTCTAAATCTGATTTGCTTTTCAAAAGAGTTGCTTTTTAGGGAACAAAGGGGATTACTGGGGTTCGCCCACAAAAATCCAAATTGGGAAAAATTGGTGTGTTGAGCAACAATAGCAAGCTTCTGTACAGAACAAGGTATCAAACAAGGGAAATTCAATTAGATTAATCGAGAGGGAGGTTTCAAAATATACTTGGCACAGAGCCAGGGTCCATCGAGTGAGTCAGTTTAGAGTCGTCATAAGCTTCTAGTCAGAGTGAAGCTAGGATTACTGTAGTTATAGTGGATTGGTTTCAACTAAATTTGAATTGTTTTCGGGCTTCCACAACTATTGTGCCAGTATTCTAAATGAATGATTTTCTGGTCTAGATTGCTGTTTCCATAATCTGATATTTCGAAAATAGAAAATGATGATCTGTTCGTTCTGTTCTTACCGTGTCATGTACAATGTCTCTTCGAACTCAAGTCGTGTTTCAAACTAATAGTTTTGACTGTTGTGAACGATCCTAACTAGAGTACCGTGTCGACGGTAGAAGCGCTCGATAAAATCGGAAAAACCGAAAAAATTACTGCCGACATGCTCGAGAATAAATCATATCGGCGGCATAAATTCGAACGATTACCGGCGGCAACCGATTTTCTCTCGGTAACCGAAATTAAAAAATTCTCGGTAACCGAAATATCGGTAACCGACGGTAATCGGTTACCGAATTCACCTCGGTTACCGAGAGAAAATCGGCAACCGATCGGCGGTTACCGACGAAGAAAAAAAGCGTGTAGTCCTCGTGAATAAAAATCGTGTAGTCCTCGTGGACAAGTTGAGATTTTTTTAATTTCATCATTTTCTGTCGAATTTTTTGCGTTTTTCAATACAATTTCCGGGAATTACTAGTTCAATTTGTTTTTACAGTTTCAGACGCTCAAATGTCGGATAAAACTGCACAATCCGTTGTCTGGCGATTCTTCCGAAAAAGTTCCGACGAAAAAACAGTAGCATGTTTGAAGTGTGGCAAAACACTGAAGTTTTCGAGTTCAACGACAGGCATGATAAACCATGTCCGAACGGCTCACGATAAAGAGAAGTTTGAGCTAGAAAGAAGCTCGTCAAGTTCAGTTAATCAAGGTGCAATGATTCGCACAGCTTCTACGGCTCTGAAAACAGACGAAAGTCTAATTTTGTAAGTCTAGATAGAAAACCAGTTTGAATATAAAGCCGCTTTCAGAGCTTTGTGCACGAGCAACGTCGCTTTTCGTTTCGTTAAAAACGAATGGTTTCAAAAATTCTGTCACCTGTTGAACCCGGAATACCAAGTTCTGTCACCTGATTCGATCAAGAGACGATTGAGTGAAAACTCGCAAAAGTACATCAGAGACATGAAGAAAGAATTGCAATACATCGATCGATGTTTTATAACATGTGATGGCTGGGACGGAAAATATGAGAATGTCTCTCTTTACGCGGTTTTTGTTTATTTCATTGACTCGAATTATGCTAAGAAAAAGATTGTTAGTTGCTGTCAGTGATGTAGACGCTCTTCATAAATTTATTTTCAGTTCCTCGGAATGAAACATGCACCGGGTCCCGCCACCGCAGCATGCGTTGGAAATGTTGTCACGGATATCATGCGAGAATATGATATTGATTTATCAACTGTGGTTGGAGGAATTTGTGACGCTGGATCGAATTTGAAGGCGTTTCTTGACAGAAACCTATTGTATCAGTATGTTCGATCGATTTCGGTTAAAATTATTTTTCAAACATTCAGCCTGCATTGCTCTGCTCATTCCCTTGCACTTGTCGTCAGTAGTGTTTCGACGAAAGTTCAATCGGTGAAAGATGTTCTTGTGAAAGTGAATGCACTCGCAGCACATTTGTCGAGGTCGAAAACAGAGCGACAAGCATTCAGATCTCGTTCTGCTGCTCTGAAAATCAATGGGCCGATTCCATTGCCGTTCTGTATTACGCGCTGGGCAGGATGTGCTCTTCTGGCCACTGCTTATTTAAACCATTATCAAAGTATCTCATCACTGTCACGATTCCAGGATTTTTTGCTCGGACAGGAAGAAAAGGAACTGCTGGAAGAATATGTTTTCCTGATGAAGCCATACATTGCCGCTATTGCAGAAGCTGAACGAGATGATAATTACTGTTCAGAAATCGTTCCACAATATGCAAGTTTGATGGAGTTTATTTCAGGACAAAATCAGAAAAAGGCCATAGTCCGATTTTTGAAAAAAGAGACTTCCGATAGGTAGAAATAGACAACATCTCATTCAACTACATTTTTCTTACAGATTCGATGCATATTTGGAAAACGATATCGCGCTGATGGCAACATACGCTGATCCAAGATTTGCTTATCTAGAATTACTATCGAAAAAATCATGGGAAGACGTGGAGAAAATAGTGGAATTATATTGTGATTCTTATCAAGTGACAAACCAGAGCGACGAGAATCTTTCACCAGTCCCTCCTGAAAAACGTCAAAAAACAAGTGATTCTTTATTTTCTCGATTTATTGAATCAAAAAGACGAGCGTCCACGTTGGAGTCAACGAAATCTGAAATCATCGCATACGAATCTATGCTTGTGACCGGAAGACCAACTTCTGACAGTGACCCTTTACTATTCTGGAATAGTAATAGGCAACGATTCCCAAAATTAGCTCTTCTCGCTCGCCACGTACTTTGTTCTCCACAATCCTCGGCGCAGGTGGAGCGTTTATTCAGCACATGTGGAGAGATTGTGTCGTCTTCTCGCCGGAATCGTCTTTCAGCAAAGACAATGAATTCTTTACTTTTGAATTCGGCGCTAAGCAAGTTGAAAGCCAAAGTGGATGATGAGGAAATGGATGAAGCAAGGTGTGAAGATCAAACACTTGTCAATGAAGATTTTTTGACTCTTTGGAAGAGTTTCAATATCCGTCAAAGAAGTAGCAGTGCTCCTCCAAAACATGTTCATTCATAATTGTTCCTCTTACTGTTAATTATTATTGTAACTGTTCCTCTTACTGATTATTTTTATTGTTATTGTTTCTCTCACTGTTAATTTTTATGTTAATTGTTCCTTTTACCGTTAATGTTTTATGTAATTGTTCCTCTTACTGATAGTTTTCATTGAATTCATTTATTGTTCGTCTATTTCATTGGTAAAAGTCATTTTTCTGCTATAAAAACGGTCTAAATATTCAAAATTCTTTTTTTCCCGCGAAGTGCGGGTAGCCGATCGGTAACCGATCGGTAAATTCTCGATCGGTTACCGAGATTCGGTTACCGACTACCGACAGCCGCCGTCGGTAACCGATCGTCGGTTGCCGACTACCGACAGATGCCGTCGGTAACCGACGATCGGTTACCGAGAGAAAATTTTTAGATCGGTTACCGATATACCGCCGATCGCTATCGGTAAAGTAAAAAAAAATGCCGATCGACACGATTTTTATCGGCAACATTTTTTTGTCTCGAGCGGTAAAAATTGCCGAAAACCGTGTCGACACGGTACTCTAATCCTAACCTCTTTTTTCATCCACAATAATCCGAACAAACAAAAATGGCATTTATTACTGTTACGTGATCAAGATTTATCTGGCAATCTGATTTGAAAACTCATTATTCCTGTAACTGACGAAATGTACAAAAACCATCAAGCCTTCTGTTTTTTGATAAGGAAAGAACCCATACTCATTATTGTTGTCCCAAGTCGAAATGATAAATCATCTATTTGAATCCGCGTATTTTTCAAAAGTCACCCAATTTATTCTTCAAGAAATTAGGCACAAACAACATGTGTTTTTTGACAAAATAAATGATCCGAAATGAGAAAGAAAAATAAATTATGACAGAAACCCAATTAAACAATCCAAAAACTCGATATCGCCTCCTTATAGACTCTCACTCCTTGATGGATCTGCTCGGAGATGGTTTGAGTCTGTTGGAAGGATGTTTCATCCACTGAAAATAGATTCATGTTTACAGGATCTCTATTATAAGGGCATACCTCTGTTCAAGTCAGTTAAAAGGCTATCCCGATTGATCTCCGCAAAGCTATGTCGATAACTGGGTGGAACAGTTTCAGTGATGCATTTATAGAGGAGAATTGAGAGGATTGGTTCTTCTAGATTGGCAGATTGGAAGGATCGAGAGACCATTTGGACGAGGTAGCTGAATGCGTTCTGGATGTTTCTGGAAAAAAAACTGATGATGATCCGACTGAATTGAAATACTGTTTGTTTATTTCAAAACAACCTGAAACAGTCTGAAACTTTCCCAGAAGACTCACCTATAAGGATCAATGCCTCCATTGATATCAGCCTCCAAGAATCCGATGAACGGAATTTCACTCAAATCCACGTGCATCTGAAATGGGTTACTGTACATTTGGATTTTTTGAAAGCTACTAACCATATTGGGGAAGAATAGTCTATCCAGTTGAACTCCTCCTTTGGTTCCAGTCAAAAAACATGCTTCGAAGACAAAAAGGAGCAAGAAGATATCATTGAGTGGGTCGTCCTGGAAAATTGGAAATCAACTGTTTCCAAATACTAATAATGGTAGATGGTTGATTGTCGGTCAATCAGAATTTTTTTTGGCTCCTTAACTCCCTTACCATCATTTTATGCTCCAATCCAGCTGCATAAATATTCTCTGTGATTTGCATGAAGAATGGACATCCCAATGAAATACGTCGTAGCATGTCAAACTCCTGATGTAGAGATATCATTAGATTTGTGCGGGTGGCCAGGCGGGAGATCTGAATTGTGGTACACTTTTCAATTGTATTTCATCGATACGAGGAACCCAGGCCACTACAGAGATTGACTCCAAATTGCTGTTATTCTTTATCCTTATGCTGTTTCCTACTCATCCGTTCTAATCTTTTTCTTTAGATTTGAAGCTTTTGGGGGTCAGGGCAAATCTTCAGATCATCTGGAGCTTTTCAAAAGAAGGTTCAACACTTCTATCCTGTCTTCTTACTAGATAATACTACCACCTACCGAGTCAAAGACATGTCTTTCGGATGCAATATTCCGACGGAAAAGAATAATCTGATCGATCAGAAGAATGGAACTTTGATTCATGTTTCGGTATAATGATGTGATATTCTGTTGGGATGCAGAGGCTCGTTTGGCTTTGACATCTGGAAAAAAACGGTTTTTTGCAAAACAGTCAATCAAATTAAATCTATTAGTGGAAAACTCACCTTGAGGCATCATTCCACTGGTGACACACTTCAAAAACCGACAGAATCTACAGCTCCCTCCTCGTTTCCTTGGATCTGAAAAACTCTCAGTTTTCTCCGTAAAACCCTTCCATTTTCACCCTACCATGTGCAATGTTACACTGTCTGTTCGAACACGAATAAACCTTTTGATCGGATACACTTCTTCTGAAGAACGCACCACAAGCTGCGCAGCTTATTGCCCCAAAATGGTATCCTTCGGCTTTATCCGAGCAAATTGAGCAGATCATCTCCTGAGGATGTCCAGGGTTACTGAAACTGAGAAGGGGTAAGTAGGGAGATTTGAAATGCTTATGTTAATCTGTTTGAAAATAAATAAATAAAAATTTGGTTGGAAAATGGAGTTTTTAAAGTGATGTCTAAATCTGGATTCGAGAGTTGCTTTTGCAGAAGGGGAGATTACTAGGGGTCGCCCACATTGGGAGAGTGGGATGTGTTGAGAAATAATGAAACGCCTCTGTACAGAACAAAGTATCAAACAAGGGGAATTCAATTAGATTAATCGAGAGGGAGGTTTCAAAATATACTTGGCAGAAAGCCAGGATGCATGAAGTGAGTCATGGACTAGAGTCGTCATAAGCTTCTAGTCAGAGTGAAGCTAGGATTACTGTAGTTATAGTGGAGTGGTTCCAACTGATTTCGAATTGGTTCCAGGACTACCACAACTGTTTCGCCAGTGTTCCAAATGGATGGTTTTCTGGTCTAGATCGCTGTTCCCATCATCTGATGTTTCGAAAATAGAAAGTGATGATCCATTGGGTAAAATCTATCCGTATCACGTATTTACATGCTTATTCGAACTGTATATTCGAACCCAAGTTGTGTTTAAAGCTGATCGTTTTTGGCTGATGTGATCCTAACCTCATTTCGCTTTGTTCACAAAAAAAACCAAACAAACACAAATTGAATTTACTACTGTTACGTGATCAAGATTTGTTTGACAATTTAGGTTCAAAACTTATTATTCCTGTTTCTGTCAAAATGTACCAAAATATCAAGGCTTCTGTTTTTTGATAATTGAAGAATTCAATTTATTATTGTTGCCACAAGGCAAAATGGTAAATCATCTGTTTGAATCCGCGTAACTTTCAAAAGACACCCAATTTATTCTTGGAGAAATTAGGCACAAATATGTGTTTTGACAAAATAAATAATCCGGAATGAAAAGAGAAAAAACAAATAATTATGACAGACACCCAATCAAACAATCCAGAAACTCGATATCGCCTCCTTATAGACTCTCACTCCTTGATGGATCTGCTCGGAGATTATTTGAGTCTGTTGGAAGGACGTTTCATCCACTGAAAATATACAGATTATAGTATAATGACTCTAATCATCAGGTAACTTTACCTCTATTCAAATCAGTCAACAGACTATCCCGATTGATCTCCGCAAAGCTGTGTCGATAACTGGGTGGGACAGTTTCAGTGATGCATTTATAGAGGAGAATTGAGAGGATTGGTTCTTCTAAATTCGCAGATTGGAAGGATCTGGAGACCATTTGGACGAGGTAGCTGAACGCGTTTTGGATGTTTCTGGAAATAAGGGTGTTCGATGTATTCACCGGAACGGCATAATGCTGGTCCGTATCAGACCAACGTGAAACAGTCTGAAAATTTCCTAGAAGACTCACCTATACGGATCAATTCCTCCATTAATATCGGCTTCCAGGAACCCGATGAACGGAATTTCACTCAAATCCACGTGCATCTGGAAAGGTAACTGTATTCCATGAAGGGTTTTCTGACAACATACCATGTTGGGGAAGAATAGTCTATCCAGTTGAACTCCTCCTTTCGTTCCAGTCAGAAAACATGCTTCGAAGACAAAAAGTAGCAAGAAAATATCATTGAGTGGGTCGTCCTGAAATATTGGAAATCAACTGTTTCCAAGTACTGATATCTAGTCTTCAAAATGTATTCGATCCGTTCATATAAGATAAGGTTCTAGATCATCATTAATCTTTAACAACCTAACGATGAAATATCACTAGGATTATTCCTTACCATCATCTTATGCTCCAATCCAGCTGCATAAATATTCTCTGTGATTTGCATGAAGAATGGACATCCCAATGAAATTCTTCGAAGCATGTCAAACTCTTGGTGAAGGGATATCATCAGATTCGTGCGGGTTGCCAGGCGGGAGATCTGAATTGTTTTATAAAGTTTCCAATCCAATTATACCGACACGGGGATTCCAGGCCACTACAGAGATTGACTCCAAATTGCTGTTATTCTTTATCCTTATGCTGTTTTCCACTCACCCGTTCTAATTTTTTTCTCTAGATTTGGAGCTTTTGGAGGTCAGGAAAAATCTCCAGATGATCTGGAGCTTTTTCAAAGAAGGTTCAACACTTCTATCCTGTCTTCTTACTAGATAATACTTCCACCTACCGAGTCAAAGACATGTCTTTCCGATGCAATATTCCGACGGAATAGAATTATTTGATCGATCAGAAGAATGGAACTTTGATTCATGTTTCGGTATAATGATGTGATATTCTGTTGGGACGCAGAGGCTCGTTTGGCTTTCACATCTGGAAAAACAGATATATAGTTTCAAGAAATGAATGTTTCGAGCTAATAAACTTACCTTGAGGCATCATTCCACTTGTAACACACTTCAGAAATCGACAGAATCTACAGCTTCCTCCTCGTTTCCTTGGATCTGAAAAATTATCCATTTTTCTTCCAAACTTCCCACCATTTCTACCATACCATGTGCAATGTTACACTGTCTGTTCGAACACGAATACACCTTTTGATCGGATACACTCCTTCTGAAAAAAGCACCACAAGCTGCGCAGCTTATCGCCCCAAAATGATATCCTTCGGCCTTATCCGAGCAAATTGAGCAGATCATCTCCTGAGGATGTCCAGGGTTACTGAAACTGAGAAGCGGTAAGTAGGGGGATTTGAAATGATTATGGTAATCTGTTTGAAAATAAATAAATAAAAATTTAGTTGGAAAATGGAATTTCAAAAGTGATGTCTAAATCTGATTTGCAAGTTGCTTTTGTAAAGAAGGGATTATAGCGGGGTCGCCCACATTGGGAGAGTGGGATGTGTTGAGAATAATAACGAGCTTCTGTACAGAACAAGGTATCAAACAGGTGGAATTCGATTAGAATAATTGAGAGGGAGGTTTCAAAATATACTTGGCACAGAGCCAGGATACATAGAATGAGTCAGACTAAGGTCGTCATAAGCTTTTAGTCAGAGTGAAGCTAGGATTACTGTAGTTATAGTCGATTGGTTTCAACTAATTTGAAATTGCTTTTAGGGCTTCCATAACTATTTCTGCCAGTGCTCCAAGTGGTTGGTTTTCTAGTCTGGATTGCTGTTTCTGCCTTCTCCTTTATTAAGTCTGATATTTCGAAAATCGAAAATGATGATCCATTGAACTAGATTTCTTCTTATTGTGCACAATGTCTTTTCGAACTCAAGTTGTGTTCCAATCGAATAGTTTTAGCTGATGTGGGCGGTTCTAACCATTTTTGCTTTGTCCATCATAATCCGAACAAACACAAATTACATTTATTACTGTTACGTAATAAAGATTTATTCGGCTATTCGATTTGAAAACTAATAATTCCTCTCAGTGACAAAATGTACAAAAATATCAAGGCATATGTTTTTTGATAATGACGTGAACCACATACTCATTATTGTTGTCACAAGCCAAAATGGTAAACCATCTGTTTGAATCCGCGTAATTTTCAAAAGTCACCCAATTTATTCCTGGAGAAATTAGGCACAAATATGTGTTTTTTGACAAAATAAATGATCCGAAATGAAAAGAGAGAAAACAAATAAATTATAAAAGAGACCCAATTAAACAATCCAAAAACTTGATATCGCTTCTTTATAGACCCTCACTCCTTGATGGATCTGCTCGGAGATGACTTGAGTTTGTTGGAATGATGTTTCATCCACTGAAAATATATTCGAGTTTATAGGACCCCTATCATAAGGGCATACCTCTATTCAGATCAGTCAGCAGACTATCCCTATTGATCTCCGCAAAACTATGCCGATAACTGGGTGGGACAGTTTCAGTGATGCATTTATAGAGGAGAATTGAGAGGATTGGTTCTTCTAAATTGGCAGATTGGAAGGATCGAGAGACCATTTGGACGAGGTAGCTGAACGCGTTCTGGATGTTTCTGAAAATAAGAATGTTCGATGAACACACTGGAACGGAATAATGGTGATCCGTATCAGACCAACCTGAAACAGTCCAAATTACCCCCGATGACTCACCTATAAGGATCAATGCCTCCATTAATATCAGCCTCCAGGAACCCTATGAACGGAATTTCACTCAAATCCACATGCATCTGAAATGGGTTACTGTATATTCAGGTTTTATTCTCAAAGAGACGAACCATATTTGGGAAGAACAGTCTATCCAATTGAACTCCTCCTTTGGTCCCAGTCAGGAAACATGATTCGAAGACGAAAAGAAGCAAAAAGATATCATTGAGTGGGTCGTTCTGAAAAAATTATAACTTGGCTGTTTCAGAACGCTAATAATGGTAGATGGTCGATTGTCGGTCCATCAGAAATTTTCTTTTGGCTCCTTAACTTCCTTACCATCATTTTATGCTCCAACCCGGCTCCATAATGAATATTCTCTGTGATTTGCATGAAGAATGGACATCCCAATGAGATACGCCGTAACATGTCAAACTCCTGGTGAAGGGATATCATCAGATTCGTGCGGGTGGCCAGGCGGGATATCTGAAATGTATCGTAAAGTTTCCGATTGGATTATATCAACACGGGGAGCCCATGCCACTACAGAGATTGACTCCAAATTTCTATTATTCTTTATCCTTATGCTGTTTTCCACTCATCCGTTCTAATTCTTTTCTTTAGATTTGGAGTTTTTGGGGGTCAGGAAAAATCTCCAGATGATCTGGAGCTTTTTAAAAGAAGGTCCAACACTTCTATCCTGTCTTCTTACTAGATAATACTTCCACCTACCGAGTCAAAAACATGTCTTTCGGATGCAATATTCCGACGAAATAGAATAATCTGATCGATCAGAAGAATGGAACTTTGGTTCATGCTTCGGTATAATGATGTGATATTCTGTTGGGACGCAGAGGCTCGTTTGGCTTTGACATCTGAAAAAAAAACGGTTTTTTGCAAAACTGTCAATCAAATTAAATCTAGATTAGTGGAGAACTCACCTTGAGGCATCATTCCACTTGTGACACACTTTAGAAACCGACAAAATCTGCAGCTCCCTCCACGCTTCCTTGGATCTGAAAACCTTTTATTTTTTTTCCAAATCTTCTCCTCGTTCTACCCTACCATGTGCAATATTACACTGTCTGTTCGAACACGAGTAAACTTTTTGATCGGACACACTCCTTCTGAAGAACGCACCACAAGCTGCGCAGCTTATCGCCCCAAAATGGTATCCTTCAGCTTTATCCGAGCAAATTGAGCAGATCATCTCCTGAGGATGTCCAGGGTTACTGAAACTGAGAAAGGGTAAGTAGGGGGATTTGAATGCTTATGTTAATCTGTTTGAATATATATAAATAGAAATATGAATGGAAAATGGAATTTTCAAAGTGATGTATAAATCTGATTCGCAAGTTGCTTTCGCAGAGGAAAGATTACTAGGGGTCGCCCACACTGGGAGAGTGGGATGTGTTGAGAAACAATAACAAGCTTCTGCACAGAACAAGGTATCAAACAAGGGGAATTCAATTAGATTAATCGAGAGGGTGTTTCAAAATATGCTTGGCACCGAGCCAGGATACGTGGGATGAGTCAGTTTAGAGTCGTCATAAGCTTTTAGTCAGAGTGAAGCTGGGATTACTGTAGTTATAGTGGATTGGTTCCAACTAATTTTGAATTGTTTTCAGGGTTTTCTCAATATTTTTCTGGCAGTGTTAGAGAGAAAGGTTTTTTTGTTCTAGTTCGCTGTTTTGGTAATCTGACAAATTGGAAAATTGATGATGATTGGGTTGGCTATGCTAAAAACTTCTATGCGTTTGCCAGAAGCCTTGCAATAGAGGTTCATTCAGTACAGTACGCTCACAAGGGAGGTAACTTAAAAAAGGCGTTGAGAATTTTCTATAAATTTGCAGAGTGGTACTTTCGAACCCTCTTTACACGATGGTCATAATTAAAAATGACAAAAATTCCAAAAAGAGCACATTTTTCCGGCTCCAAAATCGGGTCGCGAGATGCGCACTCTCCTCTATGCCTCTCTCCTTGTATTTCTGCCAGCAAGGAGTTGGCCGAGTGGTAGTACGCCAGTCTAGTAAACGGAGGGTAACGAGTTCGACCCCCCGAACCTCTTTTTCGTTTTTAACTTTTTTTCTGAACCCACAGCAGGCTTCGAAGTGGATCTTAGACTTCAAAAACAAGTTTTTCTCTTTCTAAAGTATCATAATAGTCGCATAAAAACTTTTTGAGAAATTTAATTTTTTCGAAAATTTTCACTTTTTTCCATGAAAATTTTTGGGAATTTTTTTTCTCAAAAACTTATCTTCGAAACATCTGGAAGTGTTTGTGTTCAGTATATGTGTTGTCTCTTGACTTTTACTAGTCTATTTGGTTGAAATCTTCAAAAAATTGTCGGTTGTTTTGATAAAAAAGATAGCTTTCTGATGTTTTTATGGTCCTTTTATTTCAAAAACCCAGACAAGAACCCCCAAGGAGCCGCAAAGATCTTCTGTACAATTAGAGCATGTTT
>GL380493.1:0-13907 GCA_000143925.2 Caenorhabditis brenneri
AATTCCATTAAATTTCAAAAGAAAACGCACAAAAAAATTGGTACAACAGGTAAGTTCGAGTTCAGTTTCAAAAATCAATTATATATAAATGGAATCAAAATAAATTTTTTTATTGTTTCGACAGGTGAGTTCACATCTTTCGGCCAACTGGTTTCTTAGCAGTTGTTTCTTTGCAATTTCCCACTCTTCCATTAACCAATTGAAAGTTGACTTTGTGAAGAATTTATACTTCTTCAATCACTGACTTTCTGTTTTTTCCAATGTTGATGGTGAACTGAATCACATTCCCGTAGTCGTGAGCGGATCTTGGTTTGTAGACGATTTGAATGTTCTTCTTTGTCAACAAAGAACGACCATCAAACACAGAACCTGCAAGAAACTGTTTGGACATGAAAAACTGATTGAAAGCTTACTCGAGTTGCTGAATGTGCCACAAGAATCAAAATAAAAGAGCGGGTCAAAGAGTTTCTCGGCTTCCTCGGATTTGTTGTGAGCAACAATCGGAGTAAAGTCTTGGCAGACTTCGGAGTAAAGTCTTGGCAGACTTTACTCCGATTATTTTTTCTAACTGTATTTACCTTCAAGGCAGGTCAGTTTGCTTTTTCTTCCGTTTTGCCAACTGTTTCAGGAACTTTTCTTCAATTTCCCATTCATACATAGTCTTCTATTTTCAGTTCCGGATGTTAACGATCAGTTGTTGTTTGATCCTTTGTTTATCAACGAATTGAATTGAATCAACTATTTGCAATTCATAACCATCCCCACATTTGCATATAAATGTTTGATCGGTTAGCTCCCCATAAAAGCAACAGGCCTCTAAAGGAATAACACATCAGTCGTTTCAATGTGGTAGACTTCTATTCTTTTTTCTTGTTTTATTCTGACAGTTTTGAGAGCCCCACAGTCTTCTGCTGAAGACAAACTATCTATTTCAAAACAATCGGACAAACTGGAGGCACTATTCAGAATGGAGATGGACGACCCGAACTTTATTACTGAAAATTTCTGGAACCAACTCGTGAACCTGTGTGAACAGAAAGTCAAAATAGTGGGAAGCAAAACTGCGGCGAGGAAACATGCTGGAGCCGCAAGAGGTCGCTATCACTCCACGGAAAGTCACATCGTCGAAAAAGCCTTTGAGAAGTTTTCGCTCAAATGAAGTCACCAGGACGCTAGGACAATCCAGAGTATTCAACAACGAAGACAAGCAATAGCAAGTCAGCAGCTCAAGCCAGTGCAGCACAAATAATTTTGTCAAAACTTCTACAAGAAGCAACTTTGGCGCCCATCGGATCAGATGAACCGAAGAAAATTGACCGATAACCCAGAGCATAGTGATAAGAGAGATCCTTCATCGACAATTCCGAAAAAGAAATTGAAACATCTCCAGCTGAAGAAAGCATCGCACCTTGGAGCAAGAAGGACCACAACGTTGTCGAACATTGAATAATCAGTAGCAGAACTTGCTGAAGATTTTGTTCCATAACTCCACGTCAGGATTATGAACGACGACACCATCCATCAGCGACACGGCTCAGCCAGGAAGAACCTCTAGCCCCAGTGGCCACTCCAAGAAAGAAAAATGTCAGAAACTCTTCCGTAGCATCAGTAAGAAGCACAACAAAGATTGATCAAGGCAAGAAACTTCTGAAACATTCACGTCAGACAGCGACGAGACGTCAAGTTGTACAGCGACTAGATATCAGATCAGTCAAGAACCAGGAGTCTAGGCCTTACCTCAGATGTTCAGCGACGAGATGCCCAGACAGACAACGACCAGGATTGAGTCAAAGTCAAAAAGATCAGCGACGAGATGTCATGAAAGTTAACGACCAGATGTCAGTTAGTCAGCGACCAGATGCCAAGTCAGTCAGCGACTAGATGCCAAGTCAGTCAGCGACTAGATATCAAGTCTGCCAACGACTAGAAGCCATAGCAGTCAGTCATAAGAGACTCCAGTAGGAGGATCTAGACAAGACGCGAGATCCATGACACCAAAGGATCAGCCTTCACCGCTCGATGGGAAGTTTTAAGACCCAAACTGGAATGCGTTGAAAGCATGAAAGTGAAAGGTCAAGGGACTCACCAAAAAAGTGGACGTATCATCCGTAGCAGAGGGAAATACCTCATCACTCATAGGAGGTTCAATCTACGCTAGGATAGATCCAGTCAAAGGGCACAGCCTAAGGAGAAAGACACAAATCCAGAAGACTCGGAGAGCACCTTTACCAGCTCTTCGAAGATTGAGGAAGTCAAACCTTCACTTCCGAAGCTACATCATCAAGTCACCATATAGAACAAAAATACGATAGACGCTTAGCAAAAAAAAAGAATAGAAAAAACCAAGCAAATGGTCAGTTGAGACGAGAGAAGGCCGTCAACCCACACAGTCAGAAGAGAATAATGACTATTCTCTCTTTTCTAGAAGACTCCCCTGGTAAAATAGCCGGGGCATGTATGAGGATTACCATTTACACTGGAGTGTCGGAGTAAATGGATTATCCGACAACAAATGTTGGGGTAAAGGAAGTAGCGGACGTCAAATGGACACACGACCCTCTTTGACAGCAGTCAGATTCTTATCTGGCATTGTTCATCTCGTAGCAATAGGTTTTTTTCTCAGTCATATTTTTTCACGTAGTAATACAATTTAATGTATTTACAGGCCAAGGTTAGTAATAGAAAATAGACTAAAGAGAAGACTTCCCAATCACAAAAAATGAATAGAATTTCCGACCAAGAAAAACTTTCGCATGGGGAGTACTCTTTAGAAACTAGTTCCTAACTTCTGAAGGAAACGTTTGCATATTGCGAATTACATCAATTATTAAGCTTTATTGCTTCCAAGGAAAAGCAGTCATCAATAGTGTCATCAAGTCAAGAAGACTACACGGAACACTCCGTAGCTATCAAAAGAAATGTAAGATGTTATGACGACACGCTAGAAATGGATGCAACAGCAAACACCGTCGATCGCAGTGATTCAACAGCCAAAAATGGTGAAACAAGCGTCAACACTCACCAGATGATCGACAAAAGACCAAAGGGACCCATCCTAGTCAGGGAGGACCTCTAGCCACGAATCGCCGTCCAAAGCTAGCCCAGTCGCATGAAATAGCCTTCCGTAGCTATCAAGACTAAAAACAAGTTTTCCAGAAGCCAGTGTCACCTGCAGCACATCGGAAGAAGGATACAAAGTGTTCTTCACAAAGCTCACGTAGCCATCGTCTATCAGACAAACATCTACCAGACAAACGTGGATGAATTCATGAAGAAAACCCGTAAAAGGATGCGAACACATCAAGTAGCAACCTTCAAACGATTCAACAAGGAAGATGAAGAAGACTCAACAAGTCAGGACTCAGTCAATGGAAGCTAAAATCATGATGGTTCTCCTCCTCCTCTCTTTCTATTGTACCAACAAAATGCAACATTTCAGCCTCATCTCTCTTCCTTTCCTCTTTTTCAATCCCCACCTCCCCCCTTTTTTCGCTTCAACACAATGCAATGGCAGCATGGCAATCAACAAGGAAAATCAAGAAACACAGTTCAAACTGCATCATCCCAATACCACTCTTCAAGAAGAGATCTGTTCAGATCTGGCCCTGACCCTTTAACCCGGCCTGGAGTGTCGCGAATGATCTACGACTCAAAGAACAATCAACTGCCTAGGCCAGCCGCACGTGGAAGTCACAGCTGGACGGACTGGACCCTACATCAGAGACCAAAGCGAAGAACCTGTCTCCTTATCTCCGACGAAGAAAGTGCAACCTGACTGTCTCAGAAACTGTGATCAATTCCTGCAACCTTATCTCCGAAGAGGAAAGTGCAACCGACCTTCTCCGTGAAGGCCATACAAGTAACCGGAAAGCCGGATAAAGCTCAGTATAAAAGGGAGCAGCCAGAAGCCACAATATACTTCCGAGTAGAACTATCCCGCCTGCTGTCAAATCTCTCCCCCAACTCTCCCAACTCCCTATTTGATATTTTCTATATATTTTATTACCTTATTTGAATAAACCGTAAAACTATCACACCGTCTTCGTGTTGAACTCCACTGAACCGCCACAACCTCGAAGAATAAGCAACTGTCAATTTGATAGTTGCCACAGTCTCCGTAGCCATAAGGACTCAGAAATGGAATTGGAGGCTTGCCAATCCTAGACGAGGTCGAAACTCGGAAAGGTGCAATAAGACATCTAATTTCAAGACTGAATCCACGAGAACTAGCTGAATCGTCAACGACAAACTCTCAGCCACCTGCAGCAAAAAGAGAATTGTGTGAACAGAAAGTCAAAATAGTGGGAAGCAAAACTGCGGCGAGGAAACATGCTGGAGCCGCAAGAGGTCGCTATCACTCTACGGAAAGTCACATCGTCGAAAAAGCCTTTGAGAAGTTTTCGCTCAAATGAAGTCACCAGGACGCTAGGAGAATCCAGAGTATTCAACAACAAAGACAAGCAATAGCAAGTCAGCAGCCCAAGCTAGTGCAGCACAAATAATTTTGTCAAAGCTTCTACAAGAAGCAACTTCGGCGTCCATCGGATCATATGAACCGAAGGAAATTGACCGACAACCCAGAGCATAGTGACAAGAGAGATCCTTCAACGACAATTCCAAAAAAGAAATTGAAACATCTCCAGCAGAAGAACTAATCGTTCCAATGCACAAGGATCGATTTTTAGTGTCACACGGGCTACCAGGAAGTCAACGCTTTGAAAAGCAACAGCGAAAGCTACAAAGCTGTCAAGAAGCAAGCACAAGGGGGTCAAGATGACCAAAAGAAGAAGTCTATCCAGACCATTCGGCTCTAATGGGAAATAGCGGACTCTAGAAAAAATAGCGGACTTTAATTAAAATAGCGGACTTTAGAAAATTCCGGACTATAGAAATTTTCAAATAAGACGGGAAATTTGAAAATGCGTGTGTAGAGTTTTTCCTAAAGTTCATCCACTTATAGGGCATTTCCAAGCTATATTTTCTTAACGATTTTATCTTTATGAGCTTATTATTTTCAATCCATCTCATGTTATTCACTGTAAAAGGATAAAAAAATGGATTCAGATACCCGGGTGTGCCTACGAAACAGACACGCCTGCTGCCAAGGTAGTCGACGTTTAAACATTGGATGGAGTACTGACCCATCAAGATTCTGGAGAGCTAAGAGGCTTCCAACTAGCTAACACCTGAATACTCAAAACTGATGATGATGCCATCATCAACAAACAAAAGTGTTCGGCGATGGAACCAGAGGATTTGTCTATCACTGACGAAGAGGCAAATAAGTTTGAGAGAGACAATTGAATCTAACTACATGCTTTTATTTTATTTTCATCAAAAAATAATCTTGATCCAATAATTTGCAGAGTAAATAATATGAGATGGATTGAAACTAATAAGCTCATAAAGATAAAATCGTTAAGGAAATATAGTTTGGAAATGCCCTATAAGTGGATATCCCGTCTTATCTGAAAGTTTCTATAGTCCGGAATTTTCTAAGGTTTTTGATTAAAGTCCGCTATGTATTTAGTCTAGAGACCGCTATTTTTCCAAAAGTTCCCTATTTTTTTAGAGTCCGCTATTTCCCATTACAGCCGACCATTCTTCTCATGACCATGCAGCTTGACAACTACAAGAAGACGTCACAAGAAGCCAAGGAACTTCTACAGGATCCCAAATGAGGAGACAGTTAGGAGGAAAAAGACATCGAACCTTGGAGCAAGAAGGACCACAAAGTCGTCGAACACAGAAGAATCAGTAGCCGACGTTGCTGAAGGCTTTGTTCCATAACTCCACGTCAGGATCATGAACGACGACACCATCCATCAGCGACACGGCTCAGCCAGGAAGAACCTCTAGCCCCAGTGGCTACTCCAAGAAAGAAAAATGTCAGAAACTCTTCCGTAGCATCAGTAAGGAGCACAACAAAGATTGATCAAGGCAAGAAACTTCGGAAACATCCACGTCAGACAGCAACGAGACGTCAAGTTGTACAGCGACTAGATATCAAGTCAGTCAACAACCAGGAGCCTAGACCTTACGCCAGATGTTCAGCGACAAGATGCCCAGACAGACAACGACCAGATGTCCGTTAGTTAGCGACCAGATGGCAAGTCAGACAGCGAGACATCAGAAAACTCGGAGAGCACCACCAGCTCTTCGGGGCTCCAGGAAGCCAAACCTTCACCTCCGCAGCTGCACCATCAAGTCACCAGAGGATCTACAAGACATCCAGAAGGACCTCCAGGAATCAGTCATCTACCCAGGAGACTAGAGGATTGGAAAGACAGAGGCACAACTTCTTCACGCCATAAAGAAGTCTGTAACAGTCAGACGGTGATGTGCCAACATTAGCAGCAAGGGGTCCGTGTCACGGATAAAACCTCCACAGGGAGGCTTCCTCTCTCTCTCTTCGGGTACCGAGGAGTGCCCACGACCTTGGCATGCTCCGGACAACCTGTTGTACCTGAAAGTCACCCAACTGTGTTCAACATGTTCATTCGTTTCGTTCTACACCGCCGTAGCAGTCGATTCCCTTCACAAGTGCAGCAGACTCGCCAACTTCGAAGAATTAAAAAGAGGAGAAAGCGCGCTCCAATGAAACAACGGGGAAGCCGGAGCCAGCGCCATTCAAATAACACCACTTTTTCACTCGCCCTCTCTCATTTACGCCCACTCTCCCACCCTTTCTAGAAAGTTCTATTGTTTTCCCCACTACACTCATTCACTTCTTTCATTCGTTATTCACTTCGCTTCTATTCCACCGTCGTGGATGGTGACTCGTCTCGAGTTATCATTCATCGACAAATTTAATTGTTGCCACCTACTTATGAACCACAACCGAACAACTCCTTCTGTAAATCCGTACCTTTCACACATATTGCCAAGTAATAAAGGAGTTGAGACGTCTACTTCTCTTTCTTATCATCAATTCTTCTTTGAACCAACCTTCTTTGCCAAATGAGCTTTCATACGGATCCTCGAAGTTTCAATCTCATCATTTTTCGCTGGACTGATTTGACCACGATGATCTTTTTTGGAAGAGCAATTTGAGCTATCAGCACTAGTTGTTGTATCCAAAGAGGAAGTGGACGAAGCAGTTGGATCAAGAACACTATCATCTTTGCTAGCTTCTGTCACTTCAGCAGGAGCTTCGTCGCCAGATTTTGCGATACTGATCACGGGTTTTTTCAAACCTTTTTTCTTTGCCAAATACGTTATCTGTTTGGTATGTCCGAACTATCAGCAACAGCAGCTAGCAAATCGGTTCGGCGCGTAACGGTGATTGCACAATCAGAAGTTGGTTTATCCAATTTTGCAGGATCTGTTCGATAAAAGTGATTGGATGTCGACACGACAATTAGTTTCTTCATCGATCCGCTTTTTTTCGCCAGGCACGCTTCCATTCGAATTCTTGCCGCTTTGATTTCGTCTTCTTTGGCTGGGCTGATATGGTTGGAAGTTGTGTCCTTGGATGGAGCAGCCAAACTCTCAGTGACAATAGTTATTGGATCCAAATGGCAGCCCACCAGAGATCATCTTTGAGATCATCTCATCTTTGGATGTTTTGTCCAAATTGTCAGCAACAGTTGTTTTAGGGTCGATTTTGCGTGCAATAGTGGTTGCAGCATCTTCAACAGGTACATCTCCGCTGACCTCATCCGATTGAGGTTGACTGATTTGATTCATGTTGTTAGGAGATGTGACCTTGGTTGTTGTCTTCATCTGACTTCTCCGTTTCGCCATATACGCTTCCATTCGTATTCTTGCTGCTTCAATTTCGTCTTCTTCAGCAGGACTGATTTGAAAAGAAGTAGCGTTATTGGAGGAGCTGTCCGAACAATAGGCTTTATGAATCACAGTAGATTCTTCTGGAGAATTGAAAATGATTTGATCAGCTTGGATTTCAAAAGGAACTGCCACCTGTTCGATCTTGACGTCAACGCCAAAGGCATTTGTGTCATTTTCTGCATTTGATACGTCAAGACTGGAAAGAGGTTCCTTTGCTCCATCAATATCGTCGGATTCCGTCGGGTTGAATTGTGAAGGAGGACGTGACTGTAAGCAGTTTGAGTCATCAGCTTCGAAGACACCGGTGGGAGCACATCCAACGGCACAGAAATCAAGCAGCTCAATAGAACGAATCATTTGAATATACTTCATTTTGGCTTGGCAAGAGTATCCTCCAAATGTGCATCAAGCAGCATGCTAGCTCGGTAACTCCGCAATTGTGTCTCAGGAGCAGTATCCTTCACCACTTTTATGTCATCAGCGATCAGCAACTTCGGTTTTCCAGACGAAATTTGGTTTATCCAATTTAATTAGGTCTGTTCGGTGGATGTGATTGGATGCGGACACGACAATTGGTTTTTTCATCGATCCGTCTTTTTTCGCCATATTCGCTTACATCCGTATTTTTGCTCCTTTAATCGTCTATTTTCGCAGGATTGATTTGAAAAGGAGTAGCGTTATTGGAGGGGCTGTCCGAACAATAGGCTTCATGAATCACAGTAGATTCTTTTGGAGAATTGAAAGTGATTTGATCAGCTTGGCTTTCAGAAGGAACTACCACCTGTTCGATCTTGATGTCAAACCCAAAGACACTTGTGTCATTCTCTGCATTTGATACGTCAGGACTGGAAAGAGGTCCTTTGCTCCATCAATATTGTCGGATTCCGTCGGTTTGAATCGGAAGGAAGATGTGACTGTGGATGAGCAGTTTGAGTCATCAGCTTGGTAACTTCGTGTTTGTGTCTCAGCAGCAGTATCCTCCACCATTTTTTGTTATCAGCAATCAGCGAGGCTGGTTTTCCAGGAAAAGTTGTCATAATCTCAGTTGGATCGAATTCCTCCGATACACTTTCCAATGGAGTGTAATCCGTCACTGTGTAACGGTTCTTTCGATTTTTCCTATGCTTCACCTTCCAAAAAGTCATTGAGTCACGGAAGTCCTCTCTTACACTCCAGTACAATTTACTTTTCTTCTGGGTAAATCTTTCCTCGCTCAGTTTCATAAGAGCAAGTAGTGCAAGTTTTTTGGGGCCAAATCCAATTTTATACTTTTGTGGAACTGCTTTGGTGAGATCCTTCACATTTCCAATTCAAAATTTCAAAGGAACTGAGTTGGTCGGGTTTTTTGAACTACTCGAGCAAGTTTCCGTCTGCAAGAATTGTTTTGTTCATCTGTACAGTCTGACTGTAATACTCACCACTGACATTGGGTGAGTTGAAATTAGAATTGCTGAGGCTGGCATGGTGTCTTGCATTGGTTCATTCCGGCCTTTTTTTTGGAAACCTTCCTTTAGCCGTTGAGTAGTCATTTTATACCCCTTCTTCGTAGTTGTGAAGTACTTAGAAAATCGAGATTTAGGTGGAGTATAAACCTCTTTCTTTTTTTTCCAGTTTGTCACAGAAGATTTCTTCATTAACTTCTGAATAGTGTTTGTCTTCACTGGAGTAGTTTGCGAGGTACTTGTGTCCAACGGATTGTGTGAAACTCCGTTTATCAATACACCACCGAACAATGTGAATGTGTCTGTGGGAATGCCACTGGAGTCGTCTGCACTGTCCACTGTTTTTTTCGGACTGCTTATACTTGCCAGAGATTCCTTCATCCGCTTCCTTGCTGCTTCGATTCCATCGTTTTCAGAGAGGCTAACTTGACTGATAATAGCACTTCTGGATGGACTATCCAAACTATCAACAGAAGAATTCGACGTATCCAGTCGGCATGGAAACGAATTAGTCGATGATGCTCCTACACTCTCTCCTCTCATTCCAAGAACTTGCAAAATAGAAGTGTTCACTGAAGAACATGGAGCTTCGCTGTTTAGCTCGTCACGGAAAAATGATGATGTAGCTGTTGAAAGCAGGGCGGTGTAACTTTCCATATCAAGCTCATTTCGGAAGTATTTTTCCGCAAGAGTCGTCACGTTGTCGTTGACTAGGGCCAATTCTTTCAACTCGACAAAACTATTGTTTGCCAGAAACGCTTTGATTCGAATCATTGCATCTCCAATTTCCTCTGGTCTGGGTTGACTGATTTGAAATGGAGTTTTATCCAAATTGGCAGCTTCGTTGGAAGTTATGCATCCGCCTCGAAAGAATGAACCAGAATCAGCAGCCATCTGGGATGTGTTATTGAAATCCTCAATCACAACGGCTTCCGGATCCGTTCTGCCAACAGAAGACGATGATGCGTTTGATTTGTCTGTTGATTCATCGCTTGCAGCATCCGAGAGATTGTTGGGTACTGGATCGTTATGGGTATCCGTTTTGAATGGATTCTTGACAAATTCCGTCAAACCCATTTCAACATAATCGATCTCCGGTTTATTGCTTGGGATATCTTCTTCTTCGGGTAAACACTTCATAGAACTGGATGTAATTTTGGTAAACAGTGCAATCTTATAGTTCCAGTATTTTTCGATATTTTGCTTGGTTTTGTCATCATCGGTCAATTTTGGACGGTAGGGAACTTTTTTGGTGCCAAATCCTCTGGGTGGTGCTTTGGATTCACTGGGAGAAGTATTACTTGCATCCTTTGCGTACTTCCAGATGATACGATTCTTTGGAACATAACTTCCTGGCATGGTCAGTTTCTTCGAAGCGAAATACGTTCGCAATCGTTTTTCAGCTCTAACATGATCTCGCTTGCCAGCAGGACTGATTGCTTCAATAGGGAGACGGGCTTCTTTCAGACCACTCTCCATTGTTTGGACTCCCGATTTGATCACAGTTTGGCCATTGCCATTGTAAGAGGACGCAGATTTTGTTGGAGTTCCAGTGATATCGGCCTGAAAATCAAATTCATAAATTACAAATGCGTTATATTCGACTTGCCTTTGAAGTTTCAGTCGTTTCGGACATGCTATTATGCCCAGTCACCACCTGAGGCTGCTCAGAAGACGTTTGATTGTTAGATTTGCTTTCCCAAGTAGTGGAAGAAATGTCGTCAGTTGAGCTAGAAGTGTTCGTTGATTGTTGACTCTCGTTCAGTTCATCAGAGGCTGTTTGCTTCTGGAAAAGAAAACGATTGAAAAGGTTGAAGTGGGGAAAACGTTATTTGAAAGCATTTTTTTTTGTATTTTCAAGAAAAAATCGAAGCGGCAGGAAAATGACAGAAAGGAGAGGACGGAAAGAGGACAATTGAAGGATATATTTATTGTTGCGATGACTTGGAGGGAGGGGTCTTGAACTATATTAAATGCAGAATTTGTTCACTCTCTGCTCACCCAAAATCATCAAAAAAATAGAAGAAAAAAAGTTTAGCCCACGGGGGGACTCAAAGCCCCCATGCCCGGTTCCGGAGTCCGGTGCCTTAACCATTATTTTTGCAAAAGGTTTGTTGAAAAGTAGAAGTTTTGCGTGAAAAAGCGTATATAAAGTTTGTTTCAACAAGCTCATTTGAAATTTTGAATACTTAAACCACGAGATAGTTGAAAATGGGAATCTTGATTTGAAATTAGAACTGAATGAATCACAGAGGCCTTCCAAATTCCTAAAAATTTCGAAACACTACTAAAAATGGAAGGTGTTTGCAGACAGCGTGGACACTCTTTGATTAATTGAAGTTGGATGAGCGAAACACCCCACAAAGAGGGAAACATTATTCCGGACACATGGAAAAAAATAACAAATCTGAAACTGGGTAGAAACAAGGAAAAAGGTAGGAGGCTAAGAAACGTTGTAAGATAGTGAATATAAATAAGGTAAAATAGAGTAAAAAAGAATATGGAAAAGGCTCACAAAGAGTCAATATTCATAGACAACAGCAAAACAATATTGTTTGCAGACAGCGTGCAGAAGAAGAGAGAGGAGGGGAGACAGGCAAAGGAAGGGGAGAGAAGAGAAGAAGAGCGGCCTTTCTTTGTCCTATCCACCTGTCTTGTCGACGTCATCAATTCACACTCACGTGAAACTGCGTTTGAGGTCAACCTGATTTTTGTTTTGGGTTCCAGTTTCTTAGCTTTTTTTTGAATGTTGTTTCTTCTCTTATTGATAATAATCATAATTTATTGAATGTAGGGCGAAGCCACGAACACAATTCAAAAAAACAGTAGAGAAAAACGTTGAAAATTATGGGAGTTAAGAACAAGGTATTTGCTAAGGTTAACATTTTTGAGATATTTTTGAAAAGTAACAGAGGAGGGTTTAGCAGGAAACCAGTCGGTGGCGCCGCCTAACGGCGGCTCACCTCCTTTTTTTCGTCGCTTCGCTCCTCAATGTTCGTCGCTCCGCTCCTCACACGCAGGACATAGACCTCTTCTGGGTTTGAACCCAAGGCCCGTTTGACAGAACATCAAAAGCAAGCGCACTGGAAGAACGCGGCGTTCCTGTTTGTGATGATTATACGTGGAAAAATTTCCTATCTTCTAAGTAAAGATGGGACCAAAAAAACTTGTTCAGACCTCTGGTAGATTTAATTTTCCTTTTTTAGAAACAGTTGGAAAACATGTCTCACATCTCCCATTTATTAGTAAAACACAACAAAAAGTTTAACAAAGAAAAAGTTAATAGATCACAACAAAGTTTTAAGAAAAAAAAAGTTAAAAGAACACAACAACAAAAAAGAAGTGAAAATTTAAAGAATGTTACGGAAAACAATGTTGTTCATTACATTATCTGGAGCTGAAATTCGAACTCCTTCCTTTGTCCTTGTCCTGCTTAGAGCGACGTAAAGCTGTCCGTGTGAGAAAATTGGATTGTCCAGGAGTACTCCGATCCTGTCAAACGTCTGTCCTTGAGCCTTGTTCACTGTCATTGCACAGGCAGGTCGGATAGGAAATTGGTTTCTTTTGAGAACAAATGGAATATCCGTGTCATAAGTTAAAGTGATCCTTGGCACTAACACTGCCTCTCCTTTTCTTGGTCCGGTAATGAGCTCGCATCCAAGAACTCGTTCACCCATCTGTTTAACTACCATTCTTGAACCATTGCATAATCCATTCCGAACATCAAGATTTCTGATGAGCATCACGATGGCTCCAATTTTCAGCTTTAAGCGGTGAGGAGGAAGACCTGCTGGCGACATTTTGTTCAAGAACTCTGTTGGGAAGTTTGTGGCATCCGTTGATTCTTCTTTTTCTCCAACTTCATCAATGCTATCGTACATTCGATAGTTCCCCGGAATCATGTTGAAAACTTTCTCATTCATCTCGAGAGCTCCTTTATTTGTTGGAGTGAGAATGGCTACACGAGAAATGTCTGAGGCATTGGCCTGACTACGAAGCAAGGATCCAAACATTTCTTCCTCTAAATTCCCTTTACTCCGGAGTTCCGGTGGTACATCCATTAACCCTGAAGGTCCTTCGCCTAATGTTCCATCACCAACATCCAGCAGGAACCTGTAAAAATATAATAACTTTCTTCTTTGTTGTACTAAAAACTAACTGTTTCCACTCTTCATTCCCATCGGAAACTCTTAAATTTCTTGTGAGTCGGTAGATCTTAAACAATGGCCACAGCTTCTCTGACTTCTTGATAGAGTTTGCGACTTGCTCCTCAATTCCACCTTTATGAACAACTGGGAGACATTGTCTGAAATCTCCTCCCAAAATTATCAGTTTGCCACCGAATGGTTTTTTGATTCCTGTCACATCTTGAAGAACCTGGTCCACTGTTTCTAGCGCAGCTTTTGGACTCATTGGGGCTTTGTCCCATACCAATCCATCCAGTTCAGCTAATTTTTTTGCTTCGGCAGACTGAAGATGCAGAGAAGAAGATTTGCAACCATCTTTGACATTGAGATGAAAGTAAGATGCCACCGTGCGACCATTGGGAAGTAAAGCAGAGGCAATGCCTACCCAAGCCAGGGATGCAACTTTCTTTTGCATGCCAATGAGAATGTGGATGAGACAGTTGTATACAAAGGTTTTTCCGCTTCCACCTGGTCCATCAACGTACAT